>WBZZ01002393.1:0-22509 GCA_019918135.1 Paulinella micropora | reverse complement strand
CTTATCTTTTTCAAAAAAAACATACTCTGTATTTTGGTAAATAAAAAAAAACTTAACAAGTTATCATTCAAGAACGAGTGGGAGTTGAACCAGCGAAACAGAAAACAGAATGTGATCACCCTTCCCATTCGTCTATGATAACTTCGTCACAACACTTGTGCAACAATCACACTCATAAAAATAT
Source organism: Paulinella micropora (assembly GCA_019918135.1). Lineage (NCBI taxonomy): Eukaryota > Cercozoa > Imbricatea > Euglyphida > Paulinellidae > Paulinella > Paulinella micropora. The sequence continues at coordinate 22,325 of WBZZ01002393.1, read as the reverse complement.
AGACATCCTACTTGAGAGAACATCTGGAAAAAGGTGAAGTAGGAGCAACCAATGAAAAAAGGAAAAAAATAATTATCAGCATTCACTACCTAAACCTCAAACCCTGCGACGCCACAGCATCTGGTTGTCGCAGTGTCGCAGTATTGCAGTAGAACCAGATGAGCGAGGGGTTGATAGCAAGATGAGATAAAACGGAGGAGGATTGGGTGGAGGATTTTCTGATTCAAAAGATTGGAAAAGACCGATTGAAGAAGTATAAGATTATATCTGACGAGCGAATTAATAATAGTCATAAGGAGATAAAATGATTAGTTGAAAAAAAACGACCAGACAAAATAAAACTTAGAGTAATAAACAGAGTTTTGGGAATGCTTGATGAGGAAAGCAACAATGTGGAGGAGGATAGACAATATGATAGTAATAGAAAGAAGGAGTTAAGGATAATTGAAAAGAAGAAGAAAATTTTCAATGTGTGGAAGAAAGATAATAGACATGAATTTACCAAAGTAGTTCAAGATAGGATACTTAATCGAATAGAAAGCGAGGGTATCTCTTTCAAACAATCTTATATTAGATATAGTGAAGACCACTTCCCAGAACTCGCTAATGTAAAGAATGAAAATAGTAGGAATATGTATCGATGTATGAGGGAGGAGGATTAAGTGGTCTTGTTTGTGTTGTGTGGTGCCTGCATACCCGCTCACCTCCCCTAAATCAACACGGCACACACTGACATCAGACAATATACTTATTTTTATTAGTAAAAAAGCACTGGAGAGTGATACAAATCATTAGAATATATTGATTAGAACAGCTATCGGACACTACCCACACATGTGTTTTGTGTTTTTTTGATGTGTGGGTAGGCGATGCCTCCGAAGAAGAAGGCCACCGCTCCCGAAGCAGAGACCTCCGAGCCAACCCTTGCTATTGCAGGCGACCCAACCCTTGCCGTAGCCCAAGCTACTACCACAGCCCCAGCTAGTGAAGCAAAGAAGGATGATAAAGCTGAAGCAAAAATCCCTTTGGCATGCTTCGGAAAAAAAAGGACAAGTTCAAGCTAAGCCAGTGGAGTCTGGTAAAGTTGTATTGATTGCCGCCGCAAATACTCCAGACAAGATATTTACAGAAGCAAAAGATGGAAGAAGTGAAGCTATTTTTATGTTAACATCAGGGGAATACATTGTTCTTTATGTCACTGTTGACGAAGATGCAGTAAGAGTTTTTAGGTCGTGGTCTGCTGCGAATTGATACTACATCAGGGGTAAAGTTCCTCAGTACAATGTCATCAAATATGGTAAGATAGTAAACTAATACTACAAATCTAGTATTTCCTTCTTCTTTCGGACTCTATCGCTAGTTCTTATGTTTGAGGATTCAATTTGTTCTCTATTTAGTAAATGCTTTGTTTGCTTTTCTTTTGTTAATTTTTTTAATTCTTTATTAATATCCGGTTCGTCTTTTGTGTTGTCGTCTTCTTCGGCTGCCTCAGTCTTTAATAAGTGCCTTGGTGGCACGACTTCATCATTTATTAATATAATCCGGTAGCCTCTATTGTTTTTTACTTTATATATTTGTTTGTTCCAAGTCTTACCCCCCTTTTCTAATATGTGTTTTTTGTTTAGTTTTCTTACCTTGTCTCCTTCTTTGAAATCAAATAAATTCTTATTTACATAATGTTCTTGCTTGTTAGTATCAGTGCAATTAAATACTTCAAGTGGTGATGACTCTTTTGTTGTAATAATAAACAACATCTTCAATGTAATTTTATCAATCAAAGTTGCCATTATAAGACCATATAATATGGAGTTCTCGTAGAGTTCTTACAAATCTATCAACAATTCCTAATGAATTATGATCTCCCACTTCAACCTTAAAATGATTAATACCATTATTATTAATCCATTCTCCAACCGCTCCCTTAAATTCACCACCTCTGTCTGAAATAAGCACCAAGGCCTGAAAGCACGATAGATAGATAGATAGATAGATAGATAGATAGATAGATAGATAGATAGATATAGGTAGGTAGGTAGGTAAGTAGGTAGGTAGGTAGGTAGGTAAAGATAGGTAGGTAGGTAGGTAGGTAGGTAGATAGATAGATATGTATATCACAGAAACTTGAGGTACAGTACAATTCGAAAGAACTTACGGTTGTAGGCACATAATCATGTCTACGCGTCAAAGCTGACAGGTCGAGAACAATGCATGTGTTGACTGTCTACTGGAGCTCACCTCCCTCCCACTCTCTCTCTCTCTCTCTCTCTCTCTCTCTCTCTCTGAGTCTCTCTCTCTCTTTCACACACACACACACACACACACACACACACACCTTTCTGCTTTTACATGATTCCACATTTCTATGCGCTTCAATTCCGTCTAAGCTATCCAAAGAATCGAAACCTAAGTTAAGAAGCGAGAAGCAACAAAATAGTAATAATAATAATAATAATAATAATAATAATAATAATAATAATAATAATAATAATAATAATAATAATAATAATAATAATAATAATAATAATAATAATAATAATAATAATAGTGCTTCTCTGTCAATGGCTGATGCATTTCTGCACATGCGCCTCCATCGTCTCACCCGTGAGGGGAGTACGAAGAATTGACGATAAGCTCTAATGACACCCCCGCAAGGGCAGTTCCAACACTTCCAGACGGGCCGGTATGTTCAATGAAAATACTGGTCCAGAAATAGACCGGTATGTTCAATGAAAATACTGGTGGCACCGACGGGAATCGAACTGGCGACAGGGCCCAGATGGTAATAATAATAATAATAATAATAATAATAATAATAATAATAATAATAATAATAATAATAATAATAATAATAATAATAATAATAATAATAATAATAATAATAATAAAATAATAATAATAATAATAATAATAATAATAATAATAATAATAATAATAATAATAATAATAATAATAGACTTATCAGTCAATTGGCCTTTGATCCTGTCGGACATGTGCCTCCATTGGTAGCACGGGACCGTTCGGTGACGCGGCTCCGCTCCAAAGACTCGACTGGCACTGCAATGTGCAAATGAGCGTGCTGTGCATGTGCAAGTGGGTGCAAGGAGTGAGAGGAGTTATCTGCCGAGAAGAAGTCCGCGACGCTGCGCTGACCTCCACCTACAACAGATCTAGCCAGACATTCTACCTGACTAGGCCTTCCCCTCCTTCTACCCACCTCCTGAACGACCGTGAGGTCGATCACCTCCTCCTCCTCCTCCGCCCCCTCTGCCTCCCTGGTCTGCGCCTCCAACTCCTCCCACTCCTTCCAGATGGTGGCAACAAACCTTCCTAACTCCTCCTCCACCTCTTCTGGGACAGGGATAAACAAAACGCCGAGCATCGCCGCCATCTTTTCATCCTCCCCCTTCAGCCATTCCTCTTTGAAGAGCCTCATCTCCTCCTCTGCCTCCCGCAGTTCCCTGTGATAAAGCCCTCCTCGATTCAGCATGAGGGGCTGCCGGGCTTGCGCCTCATCGATAAACTCAAACAGTGCCTCACGAGAGCTCGCAAACGGGCAATGCAGCAGGAAGTGACGTAACGACTCGTTAACCTCAGTGCCACACAAGGCGAAACAGCTTGAGCAGTCCGGCGAGCATGAGCCAAATTTGGATCGGTAGAGGCGAAGGCGATTGTTGCAGCTCAACAATCGCCTTCTGATAAGGTTGTGACTTCCCCCCTCCAGCGCCCGCCAACGTGGGAAAGCAGAGCGGGAAGACATCTGGCTAAGCAGCACCCTAAGCTCATCAGAGGGCTTAGCCTGCCGCTCCCAGCCAGCTACTTCCTGCCGGACAGACCATTGCTTTACCACCTCGTTCCAGTTCGCCAGAGCGGCCCGCCAGTCCTTATCATCTACCGTGCCATCTTCGTTCACGACCCGCTTGAGCGCATCCAAGCCCTCCCGCAGCCGGTGATCTGCTAAGATCAAATTTTCCGTATCTTCCTTCCATTTGCACCGACCCGTGTTGTAAAGCCTGCGTGTTAGCGCTGTGTTGCCCAGTAACTCGATGCGCCCTAGGAACCGAAGCCGGGCCGCCTTGGCAAGGATGCTAAAACTCGGCGTGCGGCCTAAACCCCTGGTGATGCAGCCGCTTGTGCGCGTACCAACACCCAAGATGACCCGCAGGGGCGCTACCAACGCGCCCTCCAGCTTACTCAGCTTGTTGGCGCCCGGCAGATCCCAAAAAGCCGATGCGTAAAGCAACTTTGCGCCAACCATTTGCTGCCAATTCATCAGCCGAAGACGCGCTGGAACTTCATGGGCAATCCAGAGGGGGTAGCAGGCAGCCGTTCCCGCTACAGTGATTTCCGCCGCCCGCTTCGCTTGCGGTTTATCGGAGAGGGTGTCCGTGAGCAGAACTCCCAGGTATTTGTAGTGGTCGGTGACGTTGAGAACCTTGCCTCGGAACCTCACGCATGGGGGCGACTTTTTTGACTTGGCGTGCCCGTATATCGGCATGACTTCCGTCTTGCCCGGTTTCAGGTTGATTTCAAGCCGATAGTCCTCCACGAATGTCGCCACGACATTTACAATCTGTTGAAGCTCCGTGACACTATGCGCAATTACCGCAACGTCGTCGGCGTAAAGCAGGGTCCGTATGTCTTCGATGCGGTTGAGGTCCTCGATCTCCAACTCTTTCGCGATTCGGACCGTTAGCTCATCCATGAAGACGTTGAACAGCGACGGTGACAACGGCGACCCTTGCTGAACTCCCATCTCTTCCAGCACTTCACCAGTGAGTTCGCCATCGACTAGCACTCGCGATGACGTTCTTCGGTAAAAACGCCGCAGAATGCGATAGAACTTGCCCTGTACCCCCATCTGGGTTAGCCTCTGAAACAACCCGGCCCGCCAAACCGTAGGGAATGCCTTTCTCAGATCCACGAACAAAACGAAAGAACGGAGGCCAGCTTGTTGTCTAAGGCGCAGACGCTCCTTAAGGACAAAAATCTGGTCCCCCGTACTACGTTTTGGCCGGAACCCACCCTGCTCTGGGCGAAGCCTGCCCGGCTGATCGATGAAAGCCGTAAGCCTCGCCGCCATAAGGGACAGATACATCTTACCCAGACAGCTCAGAATCGCGATGTCTCTCCAATTTTCCGGATCGGTTGGGTCGCCTCCTTTTGGGATGTTGACGATAATCGCTTTGCCCCAGTCGCTGGGGGTGTATTCGCACGATTTCAACCAGTTGAAGAAGCGCACCAGAAAGCTCACAATCCGCGTGCCTCCGTACTTGAGCATCTCGTTCTTGATCTTATCCGGTGAGCACGCTTTGTGATTCTGGAGATTTTCCTGGCAGAGCTCCACTTCCTTCTCGGTGTAATCATAGTCCAGCGGGCCCGTCTCAGTCCGGATCTCCTCGGCTTGCGCCATGGCCTCGAATTGGTCGCGCAGGTTGTCGTTATACTGGAAGGTTTCGCGGGCCTTCCGCTCGGGCTCAATCCGCGCTGCTTCCTCATCAGAACCGACTTCCTCTACACATGCATCCTCCAAAAACTGGTTTTCTTTGGGGACCACCATACGTCGGCGGTATTCTTCCCATTCTTGTAGTTTTTCCCGGAGTGTGCATGCCAGAGTGCCATCGGGCTTCCGAACAGGAGCAGAAGCGTTCGACCGCCGAACCCCGCCCAAACGCTTTGACAGCTTCCAGTACGTGGCCATGGTAGCGCTCCTGAAGTTGGCAGCGGTGTCATTCTGGACCCGCTTCCACGCTTGCTCCTTCTTCTCCTTGCATAACCTTCTGACCGCCTTCCTCGCTTCTTTATATCTTTGCCAGGCCTCTCGGTTGGCCTCATTCCTTCGCCAGAGACCGTATGCCTCTCTCCGTCGCGCAATCGCTTCCCTAAGACTCTCATCAAACCATGCATTAGTAAACCCTGGCCTAATCACCCGAACTCCCAAGACCTTCACGGCTGCGCCCGTGAAAGCTCGGACCACTAAGCTAGCGACCCTATCTACCTCCTGCTGAAGCTCATCCGGGTCCTCCACTGCTGATAGATCTGGGAGGCCATCTGGCAACAGCCCCGATATACCAGCTGCAAAGGTCTCGTCGTACTTCAACCTAAGCTTAGACAGCTCACTCTCCTTACCCTGAGCTACCCTGCCTATCAAGCGCTCTGCCTTGAATGCTTTGTACCTCTTTACCTGCTTTTTGGGGGGTGGCTGTCCCCCCCAGACCAGTTCCGCCCACACAGCTTTGTGGTCGGTATCAAGGTCTACCTCGTCGACGCCGAAGCTTGCCTCCTCCGCCAGCTCGGAAGAGACGCAGATGTAATCCAGTAGATGCCTTCGTCCACCTATATTTTCCTGCCTAGACCACCAATATTTGTCCCCCCGTGGTTGCAAAAACCCACTGAGATTGCGCAACCCCGTGGCAACAAGCATCGCAGCCAGCAACTCACCATTCTCACTCCTAACCCCTCTACCCCTCCCATCTATCTCGCCAAAGAGGCCCACCACTCCCTCCTCCCGCGCTTTTCTGGCGGGCCCCAGCTTAGCATTAGCATCACCAACCGTAACCACATGACCTTTGGTGGCGAAGTAGGAGACGGCCGCCTGCCACGCCTCATAGGCTGCAATAGATTCCTCTCGTTGATCTTCTTGGGGGAAGTAGCCGTTGCCGACGAACACATCCGACGCCGTCGCGCTCCCAGACGACAGCCTCACCCACAAAAGCTGTGGGTGTGGAACAGGCGCCTGTACAATGGTAGCGCACGGTGCCAGATAGTTGGCCACCAACGTCAAGACTCCCCCCAAGAGACGCGAGCCCGCACCAGTTGCAGCCGCTTTGCCGAGGACTGCGAAGCCGTCGACTTGGAGCTTCTCCACCTTCTGCGACGATAGGTTGTGCTCCTGGACTCCGACGATCACCCAGCCTCGCTCCTTGTAGTGCTCCGGCCATTCCCCAAAGCCTGGGCTATCCGCACCCACTTTGCCTTGCCAATTATGTGAGGCCACCCTCAGTGGGAAGCCTTTCACAAATTGGGAAGAACGAAGCTGGTGCCGATGCCTGCGCTTCGGTTGAGCCCGCCTGGAGCCCTCCGCCACCCTCCACGGCCCATCCTGCACCCTCCGCCCCAGCTCCTCCAGCTCCCGCATCCCGCCCCACTCCGCCAAGGGAGATTCACCGCTTGAGGCTTCGCCCTGGGGCTCGTCGACTTCCACGTCGAGCACCCAGTAGCCAAATCCCTGCTTGCGAAGCTCCCTCTGCATCTCTACATACTGGGCACCCCCCCGTGCAGCCCGCTGCTTCTCTCTTTCCCGGAAAGTCCTACCCGTCGCAACGTGAACCTTTCCCGTGAAGAACTTACGCTCCCGCAGCAGCCGCACCATCTTCTCCGCCTCCTCACAAGACGCACATTTAATCCGCAAATGTCGCCCACTACCTCTGCCCGCGAATTCCACCTCGACTTCCCCGAGACCGAGAATTCGGAGCTCTCGCGCCATGACCACTGTCTGAGAGACATGCGATAGCCCCCATACTATGCAACATCTCTTATCCAGCTCATTTCGTACCTTCCTCCGCCACCTCGGTGGCGGTACCGCTTGCCACACGCCGTGACCAGACCTTTCCGGACGTGACTTCTCTTCCGAGGTTGGGGAGGGTGATCGAGATGCAGCAGGATTGCTGGCTCTACGTGATTCAGGTTGCCCGTCAGGTACGCGAGCACTCGACCACCCCACCCCGGCCGAGTAGCCATCGCCACCCGCAGGCGCACTCCCACGGGGAACGTCTAAACCTGAAGGATTACCGCCTTGACCCATAGGGCCAGCACTAGCGGCCGCGCTCTTCGCATAAGAACCTGACATAAGTGGTATGGGACCCCGGTGCCGCATTGATCGAGTTGTAAACTCGATAAATGAGGACCCAGGTGGGGTTATTTAAAGCTCAACCCTTAAAAAGCATACGTGTACGTATGTATAGGAATACACACAAACACTCACCTGCATCCGTAACCAGGCACGAGGCAGACCCGCTGTGCATCATCGAGGTAGGTGTCGTGGCAAACCACCCTGCGTCCGATAAACGCTGCAAGTGAGTCATCTACCGAGAGCACAGAGTGACAGGCCCGTGCACGTGTACCCACCACCCCATAACCCTCCGCCAGAGCAACCCCATGGCATCCGCAGGATGAGCACGAAGAGTGCTGAGAGAGAGGGTGAGCCAGGAGCCCCGCTCCGGTCCGTCGTTACTTTGGTCATTTAGTCGTTTCAAGGCTTGTGGTAAGGTGTAGGGCCTCTCGCCTTCGTACAAACTCCGACCGACAGTAGTTTGGTTGACCATCCTTCGCGGTGACCCTCTGAACACAAACCCCTCCCCCAGTGCCCACCCCTTGTGATTCCAGAGGCCACCCCGAGCCAAGAGCCATGAGTATGATGAGCAACTCACATGAGTTACTCTCAGTAATTGGGACCCGTCTCATAAATCAATGGAACGCTTATCGTGCGCCCCTCATAGGCTCAGCCCGCCCATGTGAAAGCTAGGCCTCGCCCAAAGCAAAGCAAAGCAAAGCAACAACAACAACAAAAAAAAAAAAAAAAAAAAAAAAAAAAGAAAAAAAAAAGAAAAAAAAAGAGAGAAAGAGAGAGAGAGAGAGAGAGAGAGAGAGAGAGAGAGAGCGAGCGAGAGCGAGGCCGCCGTGGCTCGCCCGCAATCCAGCTGGGTGCACCTCGTCACAACCACTCATCGGCGTGAGCTCATAGCTGTGTGCGACATAGGTACAAGAGCAAGAGGAGAAACAGTGTGCCAGCGTGGATGTGTGGGTGAGGCAGTGCGGTGAGGCAAAGCAGCGATGCCAGTCGAATCCCTGGAGACGGAACCTAGCATCAAAAACATCGTATAAGTCTACCCCAGGCCTCCATCCACCGAGTGGTGAGCTCGATAAAAGAAGACCCGAGTGGGGTTATTTAAAGCTCAACCCTTAAAAAAGCATAAACATGTACGCCGCCAGGAACCCAACAACAATAACATAGCAGCCAGGAACCCAACAACAATAACATAGCAGCCAGGAACCCAACAACAATAACATAGCAGCCAGGAACCCAACAACAATAACATAGCAGCCAGGAACCCAACAACAATAACATAGCAGCCAGGAACCCAACAACAATAACATAGCAGTCAGGAACCCAACAACAATAACATAGCTTCCGTAACCAGCCTTCAGGAACCCGCCTCAGTTACCCGCCCCCATACCAGGTCAGAGACGTGACGTACTATGCATCATTGAGGTGTCGTGGCAAGCCACCCTGCGTCCGATAGAAGCTACAAAAGAGTCATCTACCGAGAACACTAAGTGACAGGCCCGGTCACATGCACCCAACACGTCCCGACCCTCCGCCAGAGCATCCCCATGGCATCCGCAAAGTGAGCACGAGGGGTTCTGGGAGAGAGGGTGAGTCAGGAGCCCCGCGTCCAGGCAGTCGCTACTGTGGCAGTTGAGTGATTTCAAGGCTTGTGGAAATGTGTGGAGCCTGTCGCCTTCATTCCCACTCATACCGACAGTAGTTTAGTTAACCAACCTGTCCAGTGACCCACTGAGCCCAACCCCCTCCCTCAGATAACCCCCACCCCCCGCACCCCGAGTGATACCAGAGGCCACCCCGAGCCAAGAGCCGTGAGCGTGGTGAGAGAGCTTCTCTCAGTAAAAGTTTCCGTCTCATGAATCAGTGGAGCACTGATTATGTACCCTCATAACAAGCTGCCAACGGCCCCAACCCCGCGTGTGGCGGTGACACCCAACCATGTATTGGTGCCCCCAAAATAATAATAATAATAATAATAATAATAATAGTGCTTCTCTGTCAAGGGCTGATGCATTTCTGCACATGCACCTCCATCGTCTCACCCGTGAGGGGAGTAAGAATTGACGATAAGCTCTAATGACACCCCCGCAAGGGCAGTTCCAACACTTCCAGACGGGCCGGTATGTTCAATGAAAATACTGGTCGACACGGACGGTATGTTCAATGAAAATACTGGTGGCACCGACGGGAATCGAACTGGCGACAGGCCCAGATGGAGAACTTGACCACTGGCTATCACGGTGTCCAAAATAATAATAATATAATAATAATAATAATAATAATATAATAATAATAATAATAGTGTTTCTCTGTCAATGGCTGATGCATTTCTGCACATGCGCCTCCATCGTCTCACCCGTGAGGGGAGTACGAAGAATTGACGATAGGCTCTAATGACACCCCCGCAAGGGCAGTTCAACACTTCCAGACGGACCGGTATGTTCAATGAAAATACTGGTGGCACCGACGGGAATCGAACTGGCGACAGGGCCAATAATAATAATAATAATAATAATAATAATAATAATAATAATAATAATAATAATAATAAAATAATAATAATAATAATAATAATAATAATAATAATAATAATAGTGCTTCTCTGTCAATGGCTGATGCATTTCTGCACATGCGCCTCCATCGTAATAATAATAATAATAATAATAATAATAATAATAATAATAATAATAATGTATCTCCTGCCAATTGCTGAGCCAAAAGGCCATGTGCATCCAGTCCTCCATTCCATAAGGAAAGTCTCCACACCAATCGGTGGAATAAAGGAAGTGACGGCATAGAACATTACTCTAGGAGCTTTATACCAATCAGCCCATGGAAAGGACCGATGGCCTATGTACTCCATAATAATAATAATAATAATAATAATAATAATAATAATAATAATAATAATAATAATAATAATAATAATAATAATAATAATAATAATAAATAATAATAATAATAATAATAATAATAATGATAATGATAATAAAATATAAATTAAAAATAAAAGTAGAACATATGTATGGTAAGGGTAAGAATACATGGTCAGAGAGAGATAGAAGGGGATCCAAATTAGAATGAAATATTAAATGTGTCCTTCACTTAATATCTCAGCAATTTGGGTTTAAAAAATATATATATATATATATATAATTTATTTTATTTACTTATTTATTTATTTATTTATTTATTTATTTATTTATTTTTTCAGTAAGCAAGGTTTAATGAGAAAGAGACGATAGAAAAAAGAAGAGCCTAATTCAACAGAATTCTGGGGGTTTTTTTTAATACAGTAAGCAAGGTTTAATGAGAAAGAGACGATAGGAAAAAGAAGAGCCTAATTCAAAAGAATCTTGTTCCAAGGAACAACAGTACAAGCTCATAAGTTTGTGTGTGTGTGTGACTACTATAGGTATTACTATAGGACACTTATCTTTTATATAAAATAAGCCTATTTTTATATAAATTAATCTTACTATTAATTTCAATAAAAATATACACAATTTTATCCAAATTCAATATAACAATCATTAAACCTTAAATAGTCTATATTTGAATTTCTCTCAAACTATAAAAAAGATATCTTATCTATCTTTTGCCAAATAAACACTAAGAGATATTAAAACCTGTTTCTTAGTTTTTCTTGGTGTCCTGAACTTAGTTATCCTTTTTGAAAAAATTAAAAGTCCTCTCTATTGCGAGTTTGATTAATTAATTTTTTCCATAAAATTTTTTACCAGTCTATATAGACCAATGACCACCCTTACTAGACTATGTGAAAAATTTGAACAACTTTCAATTGAGAAGAATATGGAATTCTTTTCAGTACGAGATGTGCAACAGATAATTGATGAAAAAATTAAGGCGATTGAAAAGAGAAAGGAAGGAAAGCCAAAGGATATTTTTCCGTTTGGTAAATATCGCGGGAAGAAGGTTTCAGACATCGCTTTAATGGATAAGCCATACCTTGAATGAGTTCAAAAGCAACCTTGGTTTGAGAAATTTACAGAAATTAAAAGTGAAGTAAAAAAATATATTTAATAAAAATTAATATTTACTTTATATATATCAATGACAGACCTGTCAACAAAACAGGACTACTTAAATGAAATTGAAAAATGGAACATTGACAGCGAAATTAAGAAACCCACTATTAAATGGACTAAACCAGATATTGTATCTTTCTGTGAGCAATACAAGCCCCGTGATGATAACGTGAAAGTAGTTATTCCATTGGAGACAATAACGGACAACTCCAACGTAGTTGAAGACTCCAACATAGTTGAAGATGCTACCTTCGGTCAGCAAGAACCAAGCACACCTTTTAAGGAGACTGATTTAAAAGAGACAGGAATTACCGAAATCAAGTCTAATGTTGGTGAAGAGATAGCAAAGGAAGAATACTCCAACGTAGTTGAAGATGCGTCCTTCGGACAGCATATTATTTTACAATATGGAAAAAAAAAAAGGACGCATCTTATTTTACAATATGGAAAATACAAAAAATGAAACTTGAAGAAGTCGCTAAGATTGATAAGCCTTACCTTGAATATTTAATTCAACAGCCTTATTTTAATTATAAAGACGAAGCCAAAAAATATCTGTGATATTTTATTCACCCGCTACCTGGTTTCATAAAGCATCGTTTTTTTTCTTCCATTTTTTTTCACTTTACCTTTCACGATGTTTGTTGAAGACGTAGTCTGAAACAAATATTTATTGGTCTTCTATAAAATTAGAAATAACATTCACATTTCCACCATTGTTAGTAGTGGAAACTGATTTCTGTGTAAAAGTTAATACATCACTTGGAGACAGATAAATATCATAAATTCTTATATTGATTTGTTGCGTTGAATTAGCATTAACGTAAATTAAAAATCGTCGTTCCGTTGGCGATAGCAGTCACTGTTGTGTCGGTATCAACTATTGAATATTTCGTATCTACATCCGCATACACTGCTCCAGTTAATGTTCCATTCAACACCATTCTTACTATATTTGTTTTTCCGTCTTCATTACTAATACTTATCAATAATGGATATACTAATGAATAATAGTCTAAGTCAGCACCACCACTATCATATTTTGCCTTATTTTTTATACTCAATATCGGTCTTTCTGTAGTGTGTGCAACTTCACTACCCTGAATTGAATTTGTTATGCTTGTATTAACAGTATTTGGTCCCTCAATGAATAAACTGGCACTTGCTGTTTTAAGAGTTTGTATTCAAGTCAATGCATCATTTTTCATTACTGCTGTAAAGGGTAATGTAGTATTTCGCAGACTTACACCAGTATTAGCATTCGCATAGTCAATCATATGAACTAATTGAAATAATCCTGTTATGGGATTTTCAATATAAAACTTAATAGCACCAAACCCAAGATACTGAAATTGAATTTGAAATACATTTCGTGCTCCAAACTACTTCGGGCATAGCCGAAGTTCTATCGCATGGGTCGTCCCAGTCTTCTTGTTCAATATAATCTCCGACACCTCTTTTACAATGTGCAATATTCATACCTGCTCTATCTTTGTAAAAATAAAATCCATCAACAAGCCCGTTTCCTATTCCAATGTATGAATAGTAATCTTTTGTATCATCCGTTGTCCATATAGCAGTAAAGCGGGCGAGGACACCTGTTCCAGTTCTATATTTTATTCTCCTTTTACTTACCAATCTAGCATCCGCCGTTGCATTCGCTTGAGTTTGTAATTCAGCCTATTATTCAAAAATGACACGGATGATTTTGTTTCTGTTTTTGCCCATATTCTAGTATTAATTGTATATGGAAAGATTTCCTGTAAAACTGGTGTTAATTGACCTACTACTGCTTCACCAAAAGCGGTTTTTGAATGATTTGTTTCAATATCACCATCATATCCAACTTTGACATTTATAAATTCTACGTCCAGATTTTCAGCGATTAAGTTTCTTTGGTGAGTTTTCATTGATATTTTAGAATTGCGATTCGTGCTGTCGCACTCTCTCTTATTCTAAAACATCGTTTTTTTATTTTGAAAAAAATATTTAATCCAGTAATTCTTTACTTTAACTGCATTCGGTGTTTTATGAAGATACGAAGTATATGAATAAAATATCTTTAACTCATCAAAATTTCAATTCCCTTAACAACAATAGTCCTCTGAAGAATAGCGTAAGTATAATAATTCAATTGTGCTGCCCCAGTCGCACTCCATTCATACCGCCGTTCGGTGTCCAAAGACAGACCCGACACTTCATATCCCTCTTCTTCTCTCTTGTCATAAAGTGGGCGGTTGTGATCCCAGAAATCAACGTGGAACCAGTTATATTTATACACATTAGAGTTCAAAACGGCAGAGCCCTTAATTTTTTCCTTCAAAAGCATACAGTCTTCATCGCGGGAGCAAGTGATATCAAACTGCTGAATTCTATTACTATCCAAAGTAGTGTAATAAGAAGTAATCTTAGCTTGAGCTCGGTTATCGCAATCAAATGCGGTATTCGAACTTTCGGTATTATTAAAGCCACTCGTGTAAATTCGGCGAATTCTCTCACCCTGCGAGCGGTTCATCTTCAAAACAAATGACTGAGTGCCTGCTGCAAGATTGGTTTTCCAAGAGATAGGGTATTCAGTCTTGAACGAAAAGCCTTCACCAGCAATCTTTTGTTGAAATATTTTTATATCCTTTACACCCCTCGGTTAGGCATATATTACATTTGAATTCACATGCGTGATTATGTTCGTATCCCTTCATACACTTCTCGCAGAAGTTTTGTTTTGATAAGAATGCTTTCATACTTGTTATGGTGTCGTAATGGTTCATTGTTTTTAGTATGCATATATTCTTTTTGTCCTTCATCTCAGTCTTATAAACAATTTTGTTTGGATATTAAACAATAACAATGTTGTAGTCTATGCGTCTAGCAAACTCACTAATTTCAGAAAGCCCACACAAATCTTTCATGACACCAGCCTCCTCATGCAGTTTGTTTGCCAGATCGTCTTGAACTCTGCGTCCTTTTCTGATTTGTTCGTATTTCTTGTGTTCTTCAATCTTTGCTTTCGCTACAACGATTGCCCTTGCCAAACATATGTTGTCATCATTGTTTATTCGTATCACACCTTTCTTTTTATATATGTCTGTTTCTGTTATTTCTTTCAATCTTGCTCCTCCTTCTGACATCCTTACACCCACAAAATTGAAATCAATAAGTTCCATTGTTGCTCCTTCTTCGCCCATATAGTTATCATCGTTTGATTGCAGTATAGATTCTAATCTAGTCAGCATAATATCTTCTAAATTGAAATCTTTTACTTTTATTAATTTTTGGTTTTGTACATTCCAAGTTGAAGGAATAGCACTAAAATACGTATTTGTATTCAGTCATTGTCTTTGTAAAGTGTTTTAAAGTCTTCAATTATAGATCCAATCATGCCTATGATACCCTCTAATGGAAACTTTTTCACTTTTTGAGACATTGATTTACTTAATTTTATAGTATATACAGATTGACCCACAGGTAGCTTGTGTTCAGTATCCTTCCTTATCAGTATAGCCATTGAAATCTATTACTTGTGGCTCTACATATTTTCGTTCCCTTTGTTTTCGCTCAGGTTCTGAATAAAACCTTTCAGGGTCAGATAGTGCTCCCCTCCTAGTTGTTATGTCGTAAAACCCACTACCATTTGGCTTTTTCGCATACAACTTGTTTTGCCTTATTTGGAATGTTATATTCGCCTCTGTGAGTTTGTCTAGGTTCCATGTGGGCCCGCCATAGTTGATGGTGTTCGCCATATATTAATTGGAATATAATTTTTCCAAAAAATATTTTTTATTTATATAATATATATATATATATATATAAATATTATATTATCTCAATATGAAATTCATTTTTTTTCGGGTCTCAATTTGGCCAACAATATTCTGGAGCCTAATAAGGTCTGCCTTGATTTTTTCTCTTTTCTCTTTTGATTTTCTAAGTATGTCTGCCTTGTTTTTTTGATGATATTCTTTTGCTCTCATAAATGCTTTCTCTTTATTTCTTCTCTGATATTCTCTCATGCGTTCAGCATGTTTTGCCCTTGCCTCCTCCGCAGTATATGTAGGTTTTCTACCCATTTATATATAAATGTAATTTTTATTTATTTAAATAGAAATTAATCAAACTCGCAATAGGGAGGACTTTTAATTTTTTCAAAAAAGATAACTAAGTTCAGGATACCAAGAAAAACTAAGAAACAGGTTTTAATGTCTCTTAGTGTTTATTTGGCAAAAGATAGACAAGTTATCTTTTTTTATAGTTTGAGAGAAATTCAAATATAGACTATTTAGGGTTTAATGACTGTTATATTGAATTTGGATAAAATTATGTACATTTTTTTTGAAATTAATAGTAAGACTAATTTATTTAAAAATAGGCTTATTTTATATAAAAGATAAGTGTCCTATAGTAATACCTATAGTAGTTGTGTGTGTGTGTGTGCTTTTCTTGTGTGATTATTCAATGGGACATGACATCATGCAGAAATTTGATATATACCTCCATCAAAGCACGTTGCCGGCCGCCTTGTTGCCTTGCGGATATATGGGTTCCCAGTACTGCTCCCAGATTCCGAAGCCATCACCACTCAAGCTAGGGCTGTAGTCAGAAAGGCAGCAAGGGTTACAGCAACGTTCGCGGGAGCGAGTAAAGTGTTGATTTTCAATTATGTAAACAGGAAATCAGTAATAAATCCTGCTTGATCATGGACGACCTTTAAAGAAAGACAAAACAAACAGAACACCAAGCTTGGCCCTTCCCTAAAAATCTGAATCTGAACTGTGGACGATGACAAACCTCTTGACCCAACCACCCAACGGAGACAAATAGCCTTCTCGTGAGGATGGTATTCGTAGCACTTTGATCGTTGGAGAAGGAAAGGTAGATCAACAACAAAAATGCAGAGACAAATGCCCTTCTCGGGATGGTATTAGATCTGGTATTCGTAGCACTTTGATCGTTGGAGAAGGAAAGTTAGATTATTGTGCTTGAATGCCCTTAGCGATAACATCTAGTGTGCCCTGTTCCTCAGCAAGCAAGAGTAGCTTCCTGGAAAAGCTTTGGGATGGAAAAGCTTTGCAAAGACGAGTACTAAGACGTACTAAGCCTCTCTATGTGTGAGTCTCTTCTGTTTTGACTGAGTTCTCAGTTCCTTTCCGCGGGTCTTTTTTTCGTTGACACGTCTGTTTTGGAGTGGACTATTTTCACAGAAATCCGCTGTAGAAAAAGTGGCAAAGGTTGTCCGTTTCCACTCCCCGTGAAGTTCACAGGGGTCTGAAAAGCCACTGCCTGTGAAGTTCATCGGTGGGTTTGGACTCGGAAAAAATTACTGCAGGAACTTTTTATTTCGAATTCTTTTATTTTTTGCCTCCAAAAAAGGTTATCTCTAACTTTTGCTAGTTTTGGGTGGTTGTTTCTTCTGCCTCAAAGTCTAGAAAGTTTTTTAAATATATATTGTAGTTCACACCTTGCGTTATTTTCTTTCGCACACACTTTTCTATAGCTATTTTCTTTCCCATACAAATTAACTAGATAAATCAAAAAATCACTTATGCACTGTACATGTCGGTGTGTGTGTCTAGTGTGTGTGTGTGTGTGTGTGTGTGTGTGTATGTGTGTGTGTCACTGTGTGTCTGCCTGTCTGTCTGTCTGTCTGTCTGTCAGTCAGTCTTTCTGTCTCTCTGTCTCTCTGTCTCAGACAAGTACTAGTACTAGTAGTATTGTACATGTCTGTCCGTCTGTCTGTCTGTCGTACGTTATACGTCTGTCTGTCTGTCTCAGATTGTCTGTCTCTTGGACCTGCCAACATACGGCTTTATTTACCCCCCGGAGGGATAAAATATTGTTTTTGTAATTAGCAAAAACAGACCTATGTTCACAAGACGAAAATATGCTATATTTTACTAGTTTCAACTCGCGATCGTGCTGGGAAAAAAAACCTAAGTACAAACAACGACTGGAAAGAAGAAACGAAGCTACAAAAAGAACAAAAGGATTGTTTATGCAGGAACTCGTGAGTCAAGATTGAAGAATGGTAGCTTTGAAACCTGTCAAGTTGTAAAAGCCAACCGGCGAGGTGCCGCGCCCATGGAAAGCGAACCCTTCCCATGCGACAAATTCAAAAATCCGAAGCATGAATTTCCATGAAACAAAAATATGTCATATTTTTGAATTTTAATGATTACAAAAACTCATAGGGATTATCTGTTGGCACCAATGAATGAAATCAAAGAATGCACAAAACCCTAAATCTGAACCGAAGACCGGAACAACCATCATCAAAGCTGTCAATGTAAACTAAAAACAACGTGCACTATATTGTGTTCTGCTGGGAGGAAGAAGAAGTCCCCGACTGAATGTCCTCAGAGAACCGAAACTACCATGTGGACGCCCGGGCGCCACGTGCAGCTCTGCGCTCAGGAGGCTTCAAAGACTGCTGCACTGACGCGGAGGCGACAGTAGATGCTGATTCTGAAAATTGGGACACATCACTATCAGAACTGTCGGAAGTGTCTTCAGCTTTGCTCTGCGCCATGCCGTCAGTGTCCTCGCCGTCAGAAGCAGGTGCCTCACCTCGGCGGCGTCATCGGCGAGGGCGAGGCAAAATGCGGTTCTGGGATGGATGTGCCTTTCCATCCGGCTGTTGATCCCCAGATGACATGGAGGACGATGCACTACTGAGACTTGTCACACCTGACTCCGCTCGGGCCAAATCAACGCTTTCGTCTGGAACGTCAACGATTCCGTGTTCAATTGCGGCACGAACAGTCACAAGCCAGTCCGAAACAGTGAGTCGACGACATCGATCCACGTTTTGGACAAATTTCGGCAACACATCATTCATGGCCTCGACCTTTAGATCGAAGGCAACAAGTCTTTGTTTAATGTCTTCTTTCGAAATTCAATCCCAGCCAAGGGCTGCCCCGGCTAGGTACATGTTCGCACGGTCATGAAAAATATCCTCGATCAGATCCGACAGGAAGTTGTAAGCAATCTGGACTTCCTCACCGCGAGGGTCGATCTTTTGGCCTTGGGACTCAGAAGGAGGCGCAACATTGCCTCGACTGTGAGTTACAAGCAACAGGGTCTGCTCGACGTGCTTGACGTCGAATCGCATGGGGTCTGTGAGAGAGTGCCTCGCTGCAGTGCTGAGGTTTGCTTCGAAACGCTCTTCAGAAAAGATCAGTGGGTCGTGACAAAAAGCCCTCAACGCCGGATGCTGGTGGCGCCTCCAGTAGTTGAGGGTGAGAAGGTGCAGGCACAAAACGTGCGAGTACTCGTTAGCTCTGAAGTGGAGAAGGACATGGAGGGCGCGATGCAAGTAAGCAAAAATCTGATCAGGCATGTTCTCCCTGATCACGCAGCCGAGATCTTGGGCCTGAAACACAAAGAAGAAAAATATAACATATTTTCAAACCTCACAAACATGGCTAGCTGACCACTGGCATGAACCACTCAAACAAAACCAGCAAACCTCCGAGGTTAGCCCTCTGCGCAGGGGTGAGCTCTTGATTGAACTGGAAATTGTCGAGAAGGTCTGCTTGAACGTAGGGGTAAGCAAGACGAACGTAGGCAATGATCGCCGAAATCGTCTTGAGTCTAGGTTTGATCCTGAACTTTTTGGAAGGAAAAAGCTCATGCCAAAGGGGCCCCAAAACCTGGCGCTTAAAGTCACGCGAAATCAAGACACAAAGGAACTTGTGAACATGCCAATGGCCCAAGAAGATACACGTCCAGGACTTTAAGTGTGACAAACCCCTGCTTCGATCGTACAAAGCCTGTGACATCAATTAAAAAAATGTGCTATATTTTCGATGCATGCACAGAATTACTACCTTGTAAATCCGCTAGTAAATGTTAGAATCTACAGTAAAAAGCTGGAAACGCTAAACTTCCGAACAACGATGCTGTAAATCAAGTTTCTCGAGAAGCTTGATGAGGGCATCGTTCGACGCAATGTTCTGGTCCTCCATTCTCAAACCTAAAACAACCGGTTCATTCCCGGGCCGGGTGTCGACTGACAAGTCCGCTGGCAAACAAAGCGGAATCCTGGTGCACTGCTTGGAGACAGAATCATCAAAAAATCGTTTGAAATCTACGTTGTTGGTTTGAAGCTCTCTCATGTTAGCTTGGGTCAAGGCAACGACCGCGTCGTCAAACAAATCCTCTGTAAAAGCATTGACCTGGCCCGCGCGAAGCACCATGCTGGGAGGGTTCTGGCGCTGAGATTTCTGAATTCCGAAGACAGTCCAGAGGCCGTTGTTATAGGGGCCACTTCCAACGTTCGGCGCTCCGACGTTCCGAAACTTCAAGCTGGTCACGAAGTTGTCGAACCAAGTAGACTTCAGGTCGTCGGCTCGTTTCTCCTCCACACTTGCAAAATGACAAAAAAAAAAAAAAAAAAAAAAAGAAGACATTAAAAAAAGAAAAAAAGAAAAAAAAAAGTGTGCAACCAGTTTGAGTGGTTCTTCCACTCTGCCTGGTCCCTCTGGACAGGGCAGAATGGAAAAAACAAGTAACGAAGCTTCCAAAGTCAGAAGAAGAGTTGGAATGCAATTTTACCGCGGAAGAAATTTGTAATTGCATGCCAGTACCCTCCGCTAAATGAAAAAGAAGTTTCACCAGGGTTGGCGCTCTTTTGCACTTACTCTGCTCTGGAAAGGGCAGAAAAGCACGAACCAGTAACGACCGTAGGGGTCAGAAGAAGAACATTGGCATGAAATTTTACCGCGGAAGAAATTTGTAACTTCATGCCAGTACCCTCGAGCAAATGAAAAACAAGTTTCACCAGGGATTGCGTAGCGCCGCCGAAAGAAACAGCTACTTGGCTTCTTTCGGCGCTGCGCACCCAGTTTGAAGTATGCTGAAGTGCACAGGTGTTCTCTTCGGAAACATGTCTGTCTAATTTGACAGACAGGAGTCCGAAGACGACCAGCAAGAGTTTGAGTTGGTGCTCTTCTTCCTCACCTTGCTCAGGAAAGGGCAGAACAGCACGAACCAGTAACGACCGTAGGCAGCGGTGTGTTCTCTACCTCGTCTTTGGGCAATCTTTTGCCAAAAAACGAGAAAGAGTACTAGCAAAAACAGCTCATCCGCAGAGAACCGATTTTTCCGTGATTAGGCACACCGAGGATTTGCAAGAGTTAAACTAGTTAAAGTACAAGTAATGAACGAAATTGTACTTGTGGGTTTCAGAAAACACTTCAGATTAGAAAAATATGTGATATTTTTGGTAACTACACAAAATAAAAACTACAACCAAGGCAACATTTTTGAAAAGACAAAAAATATGGCATATTTTTCAGAACAGTTGATGATCATCCAGGCGTAACGGAGGGAGGAAGGAAAGAACCTTAGAGATGTCTTGATTTCCTGAAGGCGAATTTTGCGGCGGCGATCAAAACTCCTGATGGGAATCACTCTTCCAAACGATGACAAAACATCGAGTCCTTCCCTGCTTAGTCCTCGATGCTTGAGTTCAAGGAGTCAAGCCCCCACTGGAGAAAACGCTGACCCTGTTGAAGCTTGACGAAAAGAAGGAAGCACGAAAACGCTTGTCTGCCCTCCGACAAAAGAATTTGGGCGTCATGTTCTTCAATTTTGCGAAACTGACTGTAATGCCCCAGCTATAGCTCAAGAAAAAGTCGGTGATACAACCAAACACAGTCCTCAAAAGATGAGAATGATGTCTCGTTGTATTAGCTCAGTGAAGCCGAAAAGGAAAACGGCAACAGACCAGGAATAAAATGGCATCAGGTCCACTCCGGACAAATAATACTGAAAAACAGGCGGGTGCACCTGTCACCAGGAAAAGGGTACTTTTTACCGGCTATCCGGGGGTGATGCCTACAGTACCCCCTCCCGATTTTATGAAGGAAATAGCATTTTCGTCATACAATTTCTGATTTCTTTCTGCAACTAGTATGCGCTATGGAGTCATGCCACACAGTGCATCGACCCACGGATAGACGCTAAAATACGATAGATATATCCTCATACGGCACGTCAAGCGGATTCTCTAGCCGTTTTTGTAACTTTTTGAATTCCTTCCCCTCGACTTCTTTTTTTCTCGGCAGTATGTCAAAACAAATGTATTACCATTAAAAAAAGTACAAGCAACGTGGTGCCGTATTCCCCCTTGATCTTCTTCTTCTTCTTATCAATATCATTATTATTATTATTATTATTATTATTATTATATTATTATTATTATTATTATTATTATTATTATTATTATTATTATTTGGACACCGTGATAGCCCAGTGGTCAAGTTCTACCATCTGGGCCCTGTCGCCAGTTCGATTCCCGTCGGTGCCACCAGTATTTTCATTGAACATACCGGCCCGTCTGGAAGTGTTGGAACTGCCCGTGCGGGGTGTCATTAGAGCCTATCGTCAATTCTTCGTACTCCCCTCACGGTGAGACGATGGAGGCGCATGTGCAG
>WBZZ01002392.1:35000-45417 GCA_019918135.1 Paulinella micropora | reverse complement strand
TTGCGCAGGTTGGTCCCCCACTGCACTGGCCGCCGAATGCAGGGGCACCACATGCACATCAGCACACTCAGACACACACTTAGGTGCATCGGCAGCCAATTCCGAAGACACCACCTGCACATCATCGACACATTCTTCATGCAGAGGCAAGACGCGATATCCCGTCGCAGCTTCCTCCTTCGGACCGCCGCTTCCCCACGCAGATGGATGCGAATAAGCCTTCGGACACGTTCCCTGTCCCTGAACCTGCGCCCAAGGGCCACATTGACCCCTCTGCCGAAGAATTTGAGATGTTTGAGTTGCTGCAACGCCGTCTGCCTGCTGTCATCGTCCTCGTAGACCAGCTCCAGGTGACGAGACATTCGCTGGCCTTGCCACTCCATTACCGGGACCACCAGACCAAGACCGCTCATTTTGGAGGCGATCTCCTGTAGATTGGCGCGTTCTGAAAGCCCCCAGACAATCAGATTACGCCCGTCCTTGTCGTACCGATCTACCCGCCGGTACCGTCGAGGCGGCGGTGCCATCTGCCATATAGCGCCGCTCGCCTTATGTTGAAGCGCCGACCCGTGTGCCAGGTTTGGGGAGGAAGGATGAGGCGCAGCTAAGATAGCCTCTCCACGTGGTTCAGGAATTCCGTCATATACGCGAGCCCTCATCCTCCCATCCTGGGACATCGGGCCAGAGCCCGTCGAAGAGGCATTCCCACGGGGATTGTCCAGGTCTTCGGCGATTCTACCTTGTCCCATAAGGGCCACAGTGGTAGCTCCGTGCTTCGCGTATTTGTAATCCATTGAGAGTAGTAGACGGCCAATGTCGCTGGCCATCACCACCGCGCCTCTTTACGCCGAGGAAAGCGCCCGTCCATGCAAATAGCATCGGCGGTATCTGCAACACACACTACACGCATTTCCGCCGGTGTCACTGGACGCTGCCGCGTCGCTTGGTGCCCTTGGGCGCCCGCCAGCACCCCCAGCGTCGCCAGAACCTGCTCACGCACTACACATACTCTCCATCGCATCGCCAACGCCTCTACTCTCATGCCTTATGGACTTTCAGCTGCTCCTAACAATACACATCATGAGGTACGGGTGTCCCGAGTGGAGCCAGATCGGACGGCGTGCCGCTGAAACTCCTTCCCCACGTGGGTATAGAAGGCGCGAACCTAGCGGTACCTATAGGGTCTTACAGACAAGTATAGTAATCCCAGCCGAAGCTGCTCAGTTAGAAATGCAACGGTGGAGGGTGTGAATGCATGGGGCAAGGCACGGCAACGCAGCAAGGCACTGGCAAGGCATTGGGACCGACTGAAGCCCCTCTCCAACGTGCGCTCATCATGTGTTCCAGTTAGGCAACCCGAAGAAGCGAAGATAGGGAGGAGACAAAACCCAGATAGGATGAAGATAGGATTAACATGAAGCCGAAATGGAGCCGAGTTGGAACAGGCCAACTCAACCCCATCTCGGCTCAATGTGAATCCTATCTTCAACCCATCTCGGTACTGTTTCCTCCCAATGCTCACCTCAACAAGATCACCAAACCGGAACTGGAAGCCCCCAGGCATTTACTCGGCAGGAAATTCGGCGAAAATGGGCTAACCAGGAAACCAGACCCAACCCAACAGCCAAGAAAAACGAGCCAACCAACAATCCAACAGACAACCCCACAACTGCCTGGCCGAACCCCTACCGAGTAAATGCCCAGTTGAGAGTTGCGCATATCCGGTGACCGCCCTCCCCAAGCGGTCACCTTCGTGGGGAGAGGCCCAACCACCTCCTCTTCCGTGGAGTGCCATCTTGTGCACCCCTCCAAAATAATAATAATAATAATAATAATAATAATAATAATACTATATCTGAGGCGTACTGATGCAGCTAATGGCATATCCTCAACGGACATAAGCCTCCAATACCCTTGTTCGAGGTCCTCCACCCCCCGTGTCAGTCTCTCGCCTGATGATCGGGGCCACCGATGGAGCTCCTGAGGGCAAGACTGCACTAAGCCGAGGTTATTCCGCAGTCCCAGCAACCTCTTGCAAGACGTCACCGAATGTGCAAGTGCATACACCAAGCGCGGTTGCTAGAGCTGCCTCGAAACCCCACCCATAACAATCTGGTGTCTGCTGGGTCCTGGGCTATCAACCAGCATATGCGGAGTTTAAGATCTTTTACGCGCGCAACGACCCTCCTCCCCAGCATCTACCACCAAAGGGTTATGAGTTGGCGTCACAGTTTAACGCCTTGAGGCCATTGGGCTGGAACTCTGTTTAGCAAGTGTGACTAGGTTTTTTCATCGGGATTTCCCTCAAATATGTCACAGTCAACACTCCAAGGCAGATTTACTATATCTGAGGCGTACTGATGCAGCTAATGGCATATCCTCAACGGACATAAGCCTCCAATACCCTTGTTCGAGGTCCTCCACCCCCCCGTGTCAGTCTCTCGCCTGATGATCGGGGCCACCGATGGAGCTCCTGAGGGCAAGACTGCACTAAGCCGAGGTTATTCCGCAGTCCCAGCAACCTCTTGCAAGACGTCACCGAATGTGCAAGTGCATACACCAAGCGCGGTTGCTAGAGCTGCCTCGAAACCCCACCCATAACAATCTGGTGTCTGCTGGGTCCTGGGCTATCAACCAGCATATGCGGAGTTTAAGATCTTTTACGCGCGCAACGACCCTCCTCCCCAGCATCTACCACCAAAGGGTTATGAGTTGGCGTCACAGTTTAACGCCTTGAGGCCATTGGGCTGGAACTCTGTTTAGCAAGTGTGACTAGGTTTTTCATCGGGATTTCCCTCAAATATGTCACAGTCAACACTCCAAGGCAGATTTACTAATAATAATAATAATAATAATAATAATAATAATAATAAGATAATAGTGCTTCTCTGTCAATGGCTGATGCATTTCTGCACATGCGCCTCCATCGTCTCACCCGTGAGGGGAGTACGAAGAATTGACGATAAGCTCTAATGACACCCCCGCAAGGGCAGTTCCAACACTTCCAGACGGGCCGGTATGTTCAATGAAAATACTGGTCCAGACGGATCGGTATGTTCAATGAAAATACTGGTGGCACCGACGGGAATCGAACTGGCGACAGGGCCCAGATGGTAGAACTTGACCACTGGGCTATCACGGTGTCCAATAATAAGATAATAATAATAATAATAAAATAATAATAATAATAATAGTGCTTCTCTGTCAATGGCTGATGCATTTCTGCACATGCGCCTCCATCGTCTCACCCGTGAGGGGAGTACGAAGAATTGACGATAGGCTGTAATGACACCCCCGCAAGAGCAGTTCCAACACTTCCAGACGGACCGGTATGTTCAATGAAAATACTGGTCCAGACGGACCGGTATGTTCAATGAAAATACTGGTGGCACCGTAGGGAATCGAACTGGCGACAGGGCCCAGATGGTAGAACTTGACCACTGGCTATCACGGTGTCCAATAATAATAATAATAATAATAATAATAATAATAATAATAATAATAATAATAATAGGCTTCCTCAGACTATAGCATCAGATCCAGATCCTGGACATGTGCCTCCATTGGATCACCGGGGTCAGCCGATCCCAACGCATTGTCAGAACACCAAACAGCAACAGCAACAGCAGGGGCAGATGGGGGCTGTGAAGTGCATGAAGAGCTAGATGCGAGGGTGTTAGCTGAAGAGAAGAACTCGGAGACACTACGCTGCGCTCCCGAACCCCTCTCTCTAGCCAGGACGTCCACACTGCGCGGACGGCCGCGCCGCGCAACATCAACGTCACTTGGGGGAGAGGGTGGGACAGAAGCTGATGGAACCTCAGTGAGGTCAATCACCTCCTCGCCCCCATCCTCCACCCCAAGCTCCTCCCTTTTACCCTCCCTAGCAGACCAACACTCAGACACAATATGATCCAAACAACACATCCAACTTTGGAGGGGGACGCAACGCTGTAACCCCTAACAACGCAGCAAGCCTAAAGTTACTGCGGAAGCGCGACTTCCCCTGAAAAAACTTACAAAACAATCGTGATTGATCCACAGGCGACATATCATCCCAACCCTGCCGCACAGAGCCCTCCCGCTCCCGCCCAAGCAACACTTCCTCCACCACAACCTCACCGCCTACGACCTCACCACCCTCCCACTCCCTCCATCCCCCTCAGCACCCCCCACAGCCATGCCACCGAGCCTCTGCATACTCAGCAACAGCTGCTTACGTCTCGCCTCATGCATGGGGCAATCCCATAAGAAGTGCGCAAGGGACTCATTGACATCATCATGACAACAGAAGCAGCGAGGGGACATGCCACTGACCAACTTGCTGCGGTACAACCGAAGGCGGTTGTTGCAGCTGAGCAACCTTCTCCGACGCAGATTATAATGCGCATCATCAAGGGCTACCCATCTTGGGAACTCCTTAGTTCCAAAGACTTGTCTTAGGATGACTCGCAAGCCATCAGTAAGATCGTTGCCTGCCTCTCGCTTGTCCCACATCAGTTGCTGCACCATCTTGACGTCCTGCTGAAGGGCCCACTTGTCCACAGTCGAACACCAACCCTCGAGGTCCTTCTCTGAGCTATTTAGGAGCTCCTGAAGCCCTTGTTGTAGATCCATTGAGTCGCTGATAGCGCCTTCGGCCTCCGCAGTCCAGTCGGATTTGACTTGAGATGCGATGACAGGAAATCGCTCCTCCGGTAGAACACGCAGCCGTCCATAGAACTTCAGTTGCGCCGCCCGCCGCAAACGCTCCGCACTCAAAGAGCGCGCCAGAAAGAGTGTAATCCACTTGCTTGTCTTAGGGCTGATGCCGAGAATCATCCTCATGGGGCGCAGCATTGCTGCTTGTGAGCTGCGATACGGGGGCACGCCAGACATCGAAGGCGTACTTCAGCTTGGCCCCCACAAGTTGATTCCAGCACATGAGACGATACCTAGCTTGTATCTCACCTGCACACCACAAAGAGTACCAACCTGCGGTGGCGACTTCAGTGACACGCGTAGCCCGCAGGGCCTGCTCCTTCCACTTCACGTCGTCGGTGATAACCACTCCCAGGTACTTGTACTGACTGGTGACACAAAGCTTCTGGCCGCGAAACCACACCACGGGCTCACCTCGCTCCCTGATACTTGGTCGTTTCGCCTTGCTCGACGTGTACATGGGCATGATTTCCGTCTTGCCGGGCTTCAAGTTGACTTCCAGCCGGTAATCTTCTGCGAACTTGGCCACAACATTGACCATCTTCTGGAGCTCGGTGCGACTGTGAGCGATGAGGGCCACGTCGTCCGCGTATAGAAGTGCCTTGATGTCGTTCAGCCGCTTCACATCCGTGATCTTGAGGGCACTCGCCAGCCGATCACACAGCTCATCCATAAAGACGTTGAAGAGTGTGGGAGAGAGAGGGGACCCCTGTTGGACGCCTACACCCTCCAGTACTTCGGGGGTGAGTGCTCCATCAACTAGCACTTGCGACGAAGTCTGCTCGTAGCACCTGCGTAGCGTGCGCCAGAACTTGCCCCTTACACCCAGCTTCCAGAGCCTCTCAAATAGACCATCTCTCCAAACAGACGGGAAAGCCTTGCGTAGATCGACGAACAGGACATACGACTCCCGCTTCTGCTGCTGACGCCCCTTCAACCTCTGCCAAAGGGTAAAGACCTGATCCGTAGTGCGACGCCCCGGGCGGAAGCCTCCCTGCTCTGGACGTAGCTTATCCGGGCCATCCACGAAGAGCGTTAGACGAGTAGCTAATAAGGACAGATACAGCTTACCAAGGCAACTAATAATCGAGATATCCCTCCAGTTGTCAGGATCCGTAGGATCCCCACCCTTGGGGATATTGACGATGATTCCCTTGCCCCAAGCTTTTGGAGTCCTCTCGGCTTCTCGAATCCAGTTGAAGTACTGCGTTAAGTAGCCATTGATGTAGGCGCCGCCATACTTGAGCATCTCGTTCTTCACTTTGTCCTCGCCACAAGCTTTGTGGTTACTCAGGGCACGTTGCCTTGCAAGGACCTCCTCTCGTGTGAACGGCTTGTCCAGCTCTTCGCAAGTGTCCTCACCTACTTCGTGCTCCTTCATAGCCCGGGCCACCTCATCTCTGAAGCGATCGTTCCAGTGGAACTGCCGCTTAGCTTCGGCTTCCTCCCACTCAGCGAGCCTGCTTCTGCACAGCACTCCACCACAACAGCCGCACTTGCCGGATTTTCCCGTGGCTTCACCGAATTTTTCCGAAATTCCTCCCACCGAGCGACCTTTTCCGGCAGCGTACACGCCAGTGAGCCATCCTCCCTTTGCACCGGCGCGGAGACCTTCGTTCTGCGTGCCCCGCCAAGCCGCTTCGCGAGTAGCCAAAGCGCTTTGAGGATTGCTCGCGTTGACATTTGACCGCTTCTTCCTGCACTTGCTTGAAGGAGGCGGACTTCTTGGCCCGAGTTGCCTTCCGAATTTGCTTGCGGAGACGTAGCCAATTCAGACGGGCTTCCGCATTCGATTCATCCCTCCTGTATGCTGCGTAGGCCTCCCGGCGCTGTTGAATGAGCTCCTTTAGCTCCCCGTCGAACCAATTGTTGGTGAAACGGGGTCGTATACATCTGGAGCCAAGGACCCGGTGCGCCGCCATTCGGAAGGACTGCGCCACTCGCTCGGTGACGTCATCTACCACCCGTTGGCTGTCGGCACCACCCGATAGGTCAAGCTCAGGCAGCTGATGCACTCCAAGCTTCTGTAAGCAATGCTGTAATACGTCATCGAACTTGTCGCGTAGATAATCCAGCGCTTGCTTCGCAGCGTGATCATTACCCGAGACACCAGCACCAATAAGCTTATCAACACGAAAGGACCTGTAAGGTTTCGCAGCCCGCTTTGGTCGGCGCTGGCCGCTCCACGTCAGTTCGGCCCATACTGCCTTGTGGTCCGTATCAAGATCATCTTCGCATACTCCGAACTTTGCTCCAGATGCCAAGCCAGGCGACGCGCAGATGTAATCGAGGAGGTGCTTGCCTGTGCCCATGCCGCGCTGCTCACGCCGGGACCACCAGTAGGACCCTTCCACTGGGCACGAGAAGCCGCTCAGATTTCGCAGGCCCGTAGCGACGAGGACAGCCGCGAGTCTCTTGCCGTTCTCCGAACGTACCGGTGCTCCCTTATCATCGACCTCCCCGTGCTGACCGACGATGCCCTCCTCTTTTCGGCTGCATGCCGGCCCGAGCTTCGCGTTGGCATCCGCCACCGTGACCACAAGACCTTTGGCTCCAAAAAAAGCTATAGCTGCCTGCCAGGCCGCATACGCCTCTGACGACTCTTCTTCCTGCGTTTCCTGGGGAAAGTAGCCTTTGCCCACATAGATATCCTGAGCGCCGGTAACACCCGAGGCGATACGAAGCCACACTTGCTGCCGGTGGTCAACGGGGGCTGACACCAGGTTGCAATACGGACCAAGGAAGTTAGCCACCGCGAATAGAACCCCACCCTTGCAGCGATTTTTCTCGCTGACCTCCGCAGGTTTTCCAAAAATCCGGAATCCATCCAGGCTGCATTTGGAAAGTTGCTTCTTGCCCATGCGGTGCTCCTGAGCCCCGATGACTAGCAAGCCCTCGTGCTTGTAGAATGATGCCCATTCCGCCGTGCCTACGTTGTCGTATCCCGTTTTACCCTGCCAGTTGTGACTCGCGACGAGTAGCTTGAAGCCGGTATCGAACTGCTTGGAGCGGTGCTTCTTGGCTCGTTTCCGGACCCGACGGCCGCGCTTGGCTTCCGCCCTCGTGCTGCCCCCCTCTGCAGGTGCTTGCGCAGGTTGGTCCCCCACTGCACTGGCCGCCGAATGCAGGGGCACCACATGCACATCAGCACACTCAGACACACACTTAGGTGCATCGGCAGCCAATTCCGAAGACACCACCTGCACATCATCAACACATTCTTCATGCAGAGGCAAGACGCGATATCCCGTCGCAGTTTCCTCCTTCCGGACCGCCGCTTCCCCACGCAGATGGATGCGAATAAGCCTTCGGGCACGTTCCCTGTCCCTGAACCTGCGCCCAAGGGCCACATTGACCCCTCTGCCGAAGAATTTGAGATGTTTGAGTTGCTGCAACGCCGTCTGCCTGCTGTCATCATCCTCGTAGACCAGCTCCAGGTGACGAGACATTCGCTGGCCTTGCCACTCCATTACCGGGACCACCAGACCAAGACCGCTCATTTTGGAGGCGATCTCCTGTAGATTGGCGCGTTCTGAAAGCCCCCAGACAATCAGATTACGCCCGTCCTTGTCGTACCGATCTACCCGCCGGTACCGTCGAGGCGGCGGTGCCATCTGCCATATAGCGCCGCTCGCCTTATGTTGAAGCGCCGACCCGTGTGCCAGGTTTGGGGAGGAAGGATGAGGCGCAGCTAAGATAGCCTCTCCACGTGGTTCAGGAATTCCGTCATATACGCGAGCCCTCATCCTCCCATCCTGGGACATCGGGCCAGAGCCCGTCGAAGAGGCATTCCCACGGGGATTGTCCAGGTCTTCGGCGATTCTACCTTGTCCCATAAGGGCCACAGTGGTAGCTCCGTGCTTCGCGTATTTGTAATCCATTGAGAGTAGTAGACGGCCAATGTCGCTGGCCATCACCGCCGCGCCTCTTTACGCCGAGGAAAGCGCCCGTCCATGCAAATAGCATCGGCGGTATCTGCAACACACACTAGACGCATTTTCGCTGGTGTCACTGGATGCTGGCACGTCGCTTCGTGCCCTTGGGCGCCCGCCAGCACCCCCAGCGTCACCAGAACCTGCCTCACGCACTACACACACTCTCCATCGCATCGCCAACGCCTCTACTCTCATGCCTTATGGACTTTCAGCTGCTCCTAACAATACACATCATGAGGTACGGGTGTCCCCGAGTGGAGCCAGATCGGACGGCGTGCCGCTGAAACTCCTTCCCCCACGTGGGTATAGAAGGCGCGAACCTAGCGGTACCTATAGGGTCTTACAGACAAGTATAGTAATCCCAGCCGAAGCTGCTCAGTTAGAAATGCAACGGTGGAGGGTGTGAATGCATGGGGCAAGGCACGGCAACGCAGCAAGGCACTGGCAAGGCATTGGGACCGACTGAAGCCCCTCTCCAACGTGCGCTCATCATGTGTTCCAGTTAGGCAACCCCGAAGAAGCGAAGATAGGGAGGAGACAAAACCCAGATAGGATGAAGATAGGATTAACATGAAGCCGAAATGGAGCCGAGTTGGAACAGGCCAACTCGGCCCCATCTCGGCTCAATGTGAATCCTATCTTCAACCCATCTCGGTACTGTTTCCTCCCAATGCTCACCTCAACAAGATCACCAAACCGGAACTGGAAGCCCCCAGGCATTTACTCGGCAGGAAATTCGGCGAAAATGGGCTAACCAGGAAACCAGACCCAACCCAACAGCCAAGAAAAACGAGCCAACCAACAATCCAACAGACAACCCCACAACTGCCTGGCCGAACCCCTACCGAGTAAGTGCCCAGTTGAGAGTTGCGCATATCCCGGTGCCGGCCCTCCCCAAGCGGTCACCTTCGTGGGGAGAGGCCCAACCACCTCCTCTTCCCGTGGAGTGCCATCTTGTGCACCCCTCCAGAATAATAATAATAATAATACTATATCTGAGGCGTACTGATGCAGCTAATGGCATATCCTCAACGGACATAAGCCTCCAATACCCTTGTTCGAGGTCCTCCACCCCCCCGTGTCAGTCTCTCGCCTGATGATCGGGGCCACCGATGGAGCTCCTGAGGGCAAGACTGCACTAAGCCGAGGTTATTCCGCAGTCCCAGCAACCTCTTGCAAGACGTCACCGAATGTGCAAGTGCATACACCAAGCGCGGTTGCTAGAGCTGCCTCGAAACCCCACCCATAACAATCTGGTGTCTGCTGGGTCCTGGGCTATCAACCAGCATATGCGGAGTTTAAGATCTTTTACGCGCGCAACGACCCTCCTCCCCAGCATCTACCACCAAAGGGTTATGAGTTGGCGTCACAGTTTAACGCCTTGAGGCCTTTGGGCTGGAACTCTGCTTAGCAAGTGTGACTAGGTTTTTTCATCGGGATAATAATAATAATAATAATAATAATAATAATAATAATAATAATAATAAGATAATAGTGCTTCTCTGTCAATGGCTGATGCATTTCTGCACATGCGCCTCCATCGTCTCACCCGTGAGGGGAGTACGAAGAATTGACGATAAGCTCTAATGACACCCCCGCAAGGGCAGTTCCAACACTTCCAGACGGGCCGGTATGTTCAATGAAAATACTGGTCCAGACGGATCGGTATGTTCAATGAAAATACTGGTGGCACCGACGGGAATCGAACTGGCGACAGGGCCCAGATGGTAGAACTTGACCACTGGGCTATCACGGTGTCCAAAATAATAATAATAATAATA
>WBZZ01002392.1:7500-22500 GCA_019918135.1 Paulinella micropora | reverse complement strand
GTGTGTGTGTGTGCATACATGCATG
Organism: Paulinella micropora; assembly: GCA_019918135.1. Lineage (NCBI taxonomy): Eukaryota > Cercozoa > Imbricatea > Euglyphida > Paulinellidae > Paulinella > Paulinella micropora. Next base: position 22,475 of record WBZZ01002392.1, on the reverse strand, counting down.
CGCATGTTTGAGTCTGTCTCGGATGCGTGTGTGTGTGTGTGTGTGTGTGCGAAGGGATGTTGGGGGGCCTGGTCTACTCATACAGATTCTTTCTTCTTGCTGACATTCTTGTTGATGTTGGGAGAGCCAGGGGAGGTGAGTTGTTTATTATTCACCACAAGTGAGCAAAGTAATTCAGGAAGTAAGAAAGCAGCAACAGCAGAAAGAAACAATTATAAATTAGGAAGTAAAGGATCGATCGATCAATGACTCGATTTCTCCCGTCTCTGTCCTCCGTATCTCTCCTTTGCGCCCTGAGTTATGTTCTTGTGTCGCTCTATGCGTGTTTGTGTGTGTTTGCTGTCTGTGCTGTCTCAGCAGGACCGCTGGCCGGACCAGGCCGCCGCCACCGCTTCCTCTGTGCGCTCGTCCTCTTCCCCGCCAGCCGCCGCCCAAGCCGCCGCTGTACCTACAGCAGCCAGCCAGCCCACGGCCTCCCTCCTCTCCGAGCGAGAGCGCAAGAGAGCCAGAACGACAGAAAGCTCAGGCTGAGAAAACGATGGAAGGGAGAGGCGCCTTGGTATCTCAGGGAATGGTAGATCGCAAGAGTCGCATTTGCTGTACGAGAGGACTGTTTGAAAAAAGTACGCAACACGTCATATTTATCGGTTGAAAAGAGATGAACGGTACGTCGCAGGTGTGTCCAATCCCTGCCAACTGGATCAAAATGAGCAGTTCCTCGTCCTTAAGTACAACTAGCAATGACTTTAAACGATTCGTTTTCGGCCGGTTCTGATTTGTGTGGCTTGTGTAATGGCTTATTTGAAAAGCTCTCATCAAGCGCTTTCTAATGAGCCATAACACAGGTTGTAGATGCAAATATTGACTGAGATCGAAGCGCTTGAAGTAATTGTTCGTTGTACTTAAGAAATAGGAACTTCTCATTGGACGACAGCCGCTCAGCAACCAACCGGCAACCGGTGATCACAGTATTCTTAACATTTTTAATCAAGGAATGATTAGGCGTGACGATATTAATATCAGTCCTGACTCAGACAGTCCCGGATTGAAATTCATCATCGGATTGTTGATTATTTTCCTGAAAAAACACATTTGCAGTAATTACAAGGGCGCGGCCCTAGTATTGAGCAGATGTCTTTAGAGTTTCGGGCCTGCCATCTTAGTTCTTCAATCAAGTCGAGTCAGTAAAGTATAAGTACGACTTTGAGTTGAGGTGCGCGGTTGGGAGCAGATGTTGTGGAAGTGATATTGGGTGTTGTTCCTCGTGACTCGGAGTTGAGTGCTATGCTGAAATGGGCCCTGGTCTGCCTCGGAGTGTGTGACGAGTCCTGGAGCCACTCGATAGATTTCCCACACCAAGGACTCTAGTGGTAGGTTCTTGCGGTTCGTCATCACTTGGCACTATGTTTATCTCACTAGTCTCCCCTTCCTCTTTTTCTTGACTCACTCTCAGAGTCCCCACGGGGCGCCCCCCCCCCCCCCCCGGCCACTTTCCCTATTTACCTTAAGCTAAGTTTACATTAGTGTAAGTAAGTCAGAGGGTGTATTTGATTTCCCTCTTCTACTGGTGATTACGATCATCTCAAACTCTTTGTCTGAGCGGAGTGTCTTCTCCTTCCTGAAGGCTCTTGGGCCCGTGATGGTTGCCCTCACCCTCCTCGCTTTGTTCGGCGTTTGTGGTGGGTATGGAAATATACCAATGGAAAGTGCTTCCGTGGGCCTCAAGCAAGCCCCAGGACTTTTCCAGAAGGCGATGCAGAAGATGTTGAGCAGTCAGTACGATGATTTGTCTGACGGAGGCTTTATGAGAAGGCGGGGACAGAAGGCGGGAGAATATGCATTTTGCTATATCGATGACATTATCGTATACTCTAACACAATGGAGGAGCATATAGATCATTTGTCCGATATAGTCAGGCGCATCGGAGCTTTTGGCCTGAAGTGCAATCTAAAGAAGTGTCAACTTGCCAAGACGAGTGTGACATACTTAGGGTACGAGATCTCCCATAATCGAGTCTCGATATCCAAAGAGAAGAGGGAGGAGATTATGAATCGACCGATACCAAAGAACCGCACTGAATTGCACTCATTCCTTGCGATGGCGCAATACTATAGCCAGTTTATACCCGATTGGGGTGCAACACGGGCTAAGTTGGAGAAAATGATAGATTTTGGAGACTTTGAGAAGTGGGGCGAAGAGGCTTTGCAAGCGTTTCATGCGCTCAAAAATCTTATTTATAAAGACCCGAAAGACGGAGGACTGGTGTTAACGATGCCCGACTTTACAAAACAATTCGTAGTCGATACAGACGCATCTAAGTTTGCGATTGGGGCTGTATTACAACAAGAGGATGAGGAGAAGAAATTACGCCCAATCATGTTTATTAGTAGGAAGTTGTGTGCGGCGGAGAGAAACTATCGCACAAGGCAAAGAGAGGCGTTAGCGGTGGTGTGGGCCCTCAAGAGGCTCAGAGAGTATTTGTGGGGAGGACCTCAATTTACTGTCAGAACTGATCATCATAACCTGTTATGGTTGATGAATCATGAACAGACTGGACGGCTGGCGCGGTGGCAAGCGTTCTTGTCTTGTTTCGATTTTACAATGGTCCATCTACCGGGAAAGCGAAATGTGGTCGCTGATAGCCTCTCTAGGCTAGAGTTTAACTCAGAAGTATCGGCGTTGGTGTCCACGGTGGAGATGGAAAACTTGTCCACTGACAAGGTGTATGAGGTCAGCCACATTGAGGCGATGGAGATGGCGAGTGGAGTCCGATATGACCGCACAGGTCTACGGTACAGTCCACAAGGCCCGGATCACGGGATATGTTGTGAGCTACATACCCAGGAGGACGCTGAGTGGTCCTATGAGGTATATGAGAATGCGAAGGCGAACATAAGAGAGGAAGAGGAGACGCAGGATGTTTATGCGGAGCCTCCTCAAGAGCGGAGAAGTGACCTAGACGATGACCCGGAAAGAATCGGGATACGGCTAGAAGATGGTACTATCCATATAGCCTCGCCTACCGCATGGAGGCAACATCAGGCTCCAGATCCGGAGTTTAAGGAACTCATACAGTTATATCAGAACCCGGATGAGCTGAAGATGACGAAAGCGATCAAAGATCAGATGAAGGAGATGGGATGGAGAGATGGTCTACTGTGGTACAAGGGCCTTCCCGGTCGCTATGCGTCACAGCCGGACAAATGGACCCTTTGGGTACCGGAGAGTCTGAGACGATTTATATTTGTCGCAGCCCACAATTGCCCACTTTTGGCGCATCCGGGTCGACAACGAACTCACATGTTCGTAGCGAGGCGATTCTGGTGGAAGAAGATGAAGGAGGAGATAGATCAGGCTGTGGATGCATGCATCCCGTGCAAGATAAACAAAACACCACTGAAGGCAAATTTCGGCCTGATTGGCGAATTTCCTCTTCATGCGGGGATGTTGAGTTTATACACATTGATCATGTGGGACCTTTTCCAGAATCGAAGGATGGTTACAAATACCTCCTCACTGCTATTGACAGAGCCACCAACTATGTGTGGATCATCCCTGTCAAAGACGTTACCGGCAAGACGACGGCCGAGGCGCTGATCGATAGGATCATCTCACAGATTGGAGTACCAAGAAAGATATGTTCTGATCGAGGCTCGGACCTTTTCAACGAGGTCATCGACAAACTATCTAAGTATTACGGGATGAAATGGCAATATGTTACTGCCTATAACCCGCGAGCAAATGGGAAAATCGAGCGGGTACACAGACCCCTCAAAGCCTCACTAAAGATGTATTGCACGAAGAAGGAGAATCAAAGAGCATGGGTCGAGGCAGCACCATCATTTGCGTTTGCAATGAACTGTCTACCCTCTACGGCGTTAGGAGGCTCGAAGAGCTCAATCTCGCCATATCAGTTAGTATATGTGCGTGAGCCTGATATCCCGACTTCGCTCCTTCACCCAAAAGACACTTGGGCGGATGCGGATGAGTTGTTTGGGATGAGACTTAGAGTGAAGATGGAGGCGGAACAAATAGTCAGGGCGCATAGAGAGGCGGAGCGCCGAAAGACTGATGCTGAAGGGGTGCGACAAGCGCACTTGGATCATATCAAGTTTCAGGTTGGGGATATTGTACTGTTGTACCATCCTCAGGTCCCGAAAGGAGTCAGCTCTAAGCTGTTCACTCACTGGAAAGGACCTTATCAGATTATGGAACAGACGGGACCTCTGAACTACAAGATCAGGGGTAGAGGGAAGGTGCAAATTGTGAATGTAAGAAGGCTGATTAAGTATGATCCCTTCTTACTGGAAGATGAATCCGTTGAGGAGGCGTTAAAACTGATGAAGGACGATTTCAAAGAGGTGCCGCCCATCCACAAGGAGGCTGGCATAGACCAAGACGATGCTTATCGGGCACCGATAGCTGAGAAGGAGGAGAGTGAGGTGGACAGTAAGGAGAAGACTGACCGCATAAGCGCGGTGGGGACTCAGTCCAAGTCTCCGCGAGAGCATAGCGGAAAGAAGGAGAAGATCACAGAGGCGTAGCTAAGGAGAGCGCGGAATGATCTTATCAACGACCAACCGAGGAAGGCGATGAGGTCGATGGGATAAAAGGACGTCCACCAGGAGGAGGAGGGGACGGACACTGACCCAAACGCGGGCAACGTTGAGATTGTCCATGAGCGATGGAAGGAAGGCGATGCGATAGCAACCATCGCATGGGTGAAAGATGCTTTCTATCTGATGAGACCAGCGGAACAACATGTCGCTGATGACACTCTCTCAGACTTATACTTGATGCGGGTCGTGGCGGTCCCACGACAGATGCGTGTCACACGGACACTCAAAATATCATCAGCCGCAAAAATAGTACAACAGATACTCCAGTTTTGGAAAAGTATGGACCCGGTTGAGGATCCAAAGGCAAGACATTATCTGCCAGTATATAAAGACGCAAAAAGTCTCGAGACATGGGATGATACAATTACTCCCAGAGACAAGGATTACACTGCGTGGACCATTCAGACACTGCCAAGAGGAGTGCTTGAGTCCCTTTTGAATTATCGTTGGGAGGAATCCCTAATAAGATCTGGGACATTCTCGAACAGTCAAAGTTCGATCTGACTTTTGTTGGTGGTCCTCCACCAGGCAAAGAAATCCGCGCCAGACGACGAAGGCAGTGACAAAGAAATTATTTTTCTTTATGCGTCTCAAACAAACTGGTTAATTGCACACTGCGTATCATGATTTGATCATGCATCATCCGTTATCAATATGAATATTAAAAAGACTCAGTGATATAACTTGGCATTCGATCGCAACATACGAGTGCGAAAGGTCGATCGACGATGATACTACACCGTATGCGGGGATCGCTAGTGTATTGAGCGATGGTGTTCCCGGGTATGACCCTTTCCAAGTCCTGGGATGATGTTCTCGAAAATGAAATGTTCTCTGAAACTTTCATTAAATTATTTTTTACGATAGATTATATACTGTCGTACCTGAGCACGGTCAATCTCTACTTGTGTCGGTATATCGCAGGGTCGGGTACATAAACCTCGACTTCGGATATAGCTATTAGGACTGGCCCCCTATATCATAGGATATCCGCCTTATACAAGGGTATGTCATTAAAAAAGACAATGTACTTACGATCTCCCTGTGAATAATAATAATAATAATAATGATAATAATAATGATAATGATAGGAAGAAGAAGGAGATCAAAGGGAGAATCGTACTACAGCACCACGTTGCTTATTAATAGTACGTTTGTTCTTGACATACTGCCGAGAAAAAAAAAAAAAAAAAAAACAAAAAAAAAGAGAGATTGAGGGGAAACAGTTCAAAAATCTACAAGAATGGCTGGAGAATCCGCTTTGACGTGCCGTATGAGGATATATTTATCGTCTTTTAGCGTCTATCCGTGGTTCGATGCGCTGTGTGGCATGACTCCATAGCGCATACTATTTGCAGAAAGAAAGAAATCAGAAGGTGTATGACGAAAATGCTATTTCCGTCATAAAATCGGGAGGTTGTACTGTAGGCATCACCCCCCCGGATAGCCGGTAAAAAGTACCTTTTCCTGGTGACAGGTGCACCAGCTTGTTTTTCATTATTATTTGTCCGGATTGGACCTGATGCCATTTTATTCCTGGTCTGTTGCCGTTTTCCTTTTTGGCTTCACTGAGCTAATATAACGAGACATCATTCTCATCTTTTGAGGACTGTGTTTGGTTGTATTACCGACTTTTTACGAGCTATCGTTGGGGGCATTACAAGATGCAATTCAAATTTTCAAAATCTTGTTAATAATATTTCAAGTTTTATTGAAGTTAATAATAACAATTACTAGTAGTTTAACTGAGCAGCAGTAATATAAGTTGGCTATACTCAAACACTTGAAAAGCGAATATATTATTAAAGTTTATTTTCGTTTAATTAATTTTGGGGTATGCAATGTCGGTACTGTCGAGCCGCAAAGGTGAGATTGGTTGCAAATGCAAAGCTTGGGCTACAATTCTTGGACCTCATTCCTAAATGATTTGTTCACAAATAAAAACAATCAGTTTTATTTTACATTCAGGCAGACAGCAATCGGTTTATTTCAACCATCATCTCAAAGCTTTTAAGTTTTGTAATTTTTTGTCAGTTTTGGTTTTATTGAGTCAAGGCATGTGCAACACCTCGAGGACCTGCGACTGAATCTTCTGACGTTGTTCCTGATATATTTAACAAGTCTTTTTTGCTTAGTTTTGATCATTCTGGTAGAAGTGCATCCACAGAGGTTGAAAGGTCGGAGTAGAGTCTACTCCGACTTTTTTTTTCTGTTGCACTATACACCTGTATGCACTGTCAGGCTCCAAATGCAGAGAAGTAGACACTTCTTGTAAGTATGGTATTGTTATGGTATTGGATGATTCATCAAGTCTCTGTTTTTCTCTTCTGATTGAATAATAGTATTCATATATTGCTAACTATTTAAGTATTCCACAGTCCCATGTTTATGAGTTAATTTTTTATGACCTAACAATGATGTGTATATATTAATCATCCGGTGCCTATCATTTTAATATCAAAACACTCTCTGGAGGTTGCCACCCCCCTTTCCCCCCCCCCCCCCCCTTAAAAAAGCAATTCCAATTCACGAAATAATTTATCCAACCACTTGTCGTCCTCTTTCTACTCCTCCTCGTCCTCCTCCTCGTCCTCCACCTCCTACTCCTCCTCGTCTGCCTCTTCCTTCTACTCCTCCTACTCCTCCTCCTACTCCTCCTACTCCTCTTTCTTCTTCTTCTTCTACTCCTCCTCGTTCTTCCAATCCTCCTCCTCCATCGTTTGTTTTTCTTGTTCTTCTGATTTCTCCAGAAGGTTATTCACCTCCTCGAGCTCTGCCGACATGGTGTCGTAGTATACGTAGTAAGTAACAGGAGGACAGTGTCAGCTCCTATGTTTGGTTTTTGTTCGTTTGTGTTCTGTTTCTCTGTCAGTCGATTAACTAATGAAGAGAGAAACTAAAAGAGAGGGTAGAGTGAGATTCTCTGTCCTCTATTTTGCAATGTTAGAATGTTTATTTTTGTTTGAGAGAAGTAGTCCTTGAGACTTTCTCCGATTTTTTGTTCTCTTTGCTCAAATTGCTCTCTCCTCCTCCTTTTCTATATTGTAACTGGTATGAGGCACTAGGACCTACAGATAGTAATAGAGAAGGTAGAGAAGCTCTCCTTGAGAAGTCGATAGTTAGTCGGATAGGTTCTCAGACCTACTTTTTGAGAGCGATCAGAGATTTGCAAAAATACTCTGACGTATGTGTGAAATAATGCAGATAAATGCACAAACTAGAAGGGTAGAGTGTTGTGCTCCTGTCCGGATCCCTATGATTGTCTGTGATTTGTGTGTGTTCCTCTACTCTTTTGTCCACCTCTTTCTTCTTGGTCTCTGTGTGAGAACAGCAAGAATGACAGAGAGTCTGTATTTGATGTCTCGGGGCCTTGTGAGCCCGTGTGACACAGATATTGATTGGGCTAGAGGATACAAGACATCTGCCATTAGACAAGTTAATTAGATCCTAGTCCACTACAGCATAACCGTATAGTCACGGTAGCTTCACTCTCCTAGTATGTACTTAATACTTAGTAATTATTCCTGTATTACCATATTTTCTGGTACTGGTGGCGAATTGCCTTTATGTTCATATATTACCAATTTGGTGAGGTTGGTTTCCTGTTTGGTTCTTTTGAATCTCAGTGTGACTCATTAAAATGGTGGTAGACAACTGGGATCCCGGAGCCTCCGGTTAACAGGCTAGTTTCCCTACCCGGACCTTCAAATTGTCCAACGGGTTATGAGCCTTGTTAGTGCGTCCCCTGCGAGGAGCCTAACGGAAGGAGGGGGTAGGGAAATGAGAAGGAGTCTGCAGTGGCACGGTGACGTGGCTTCGAAAGTGAGAGCTGGCGTCTGCCAGAAGGGCCACTGCGCATCGGTCTGCGTCTCTGCCAAAGAGGCACAGCAGAAGGCAAGTTGGCAGCAAGATCGGTTCGGTTTGCTGCGGAGTGTGTGCTCTGCTTTGTTTTGCAGAGCTGCAGCTGGAGTGGAAATCGGAAGGTGTGGCTTTTGGCTGGACTTGGAGTCTGCGGTTGGAGCTACTTTTGCCTCGTCTTTGTCCTCCCGTCGTTTCTGTCACTAGTGGTATTAGTTCATGCGTATCTAGAAGACTTTTTATATTCTAGTTGGAAAGTGGCAGATTGGTTTGGTCGGTATGTATGAGACTTGGTTGGAACCTTATAAGTACGGGGAAGGCTGCAACATGGGGGGGGGGGGGCGGGGGGGGGGGGGGCCGGATTTGGGAAGAACTAGGCAAGTTAGCGTCGAACCCTCTTCTTTCTTTCAGTGTTTTGACTTTTGTGACTTTACTTTTAATTGTGGACACCCAAAAGCTTTTCCATTTGCGTTTCCACTCGCTGTACCTTCTCCCGTTCTTGGGAGTGAAAAACCGTTTATGTTTCAGGTTTTATTGCCTGCACTGTGCTGTAGCAGGTAGTGAAAGACCTTCTAGGGTTGAATCAGTACTCGGCACGGTACATGGTTAGACTAGAGTGCATAGATCTTTGGAGAAGCCTGTACTGAGTGCACCGTCTCGGGGGCTGAAGGTCTATGGTTGGGTAGGGGATAGCTACCCCTTTTAGTTTGTGTAACACCGACCAGGGTAGTGCCCGAAAACGGGGGCCAAGCCTACAAGATCGCGAAGTAGGGTGTGTGGGAATTATGTTCCACACATGTAATGTGTTGGAGTGATTAACTTTAGTTACTCCCAAGTTTGTTTGCTCATGAGTTTGGAAGACTTTGACACGGGGAGGCACCTAAGGCTGTTGAGCTAGATATGGCGAACCCGGACACTTTTCCTTTAGGGATGGGGAGGCACCTGAGGCTGTTGAGCTAGATATGGAGAACCCAGACACTTTTCCTTTAAGGGGGGGGGGGGGTTAGTGTTACTTCTTTCACTCACCCTTTATGTTCAGTACGCAGTATGGTTGGTGGTTGCATTACGGGGATAGGTATGAAGTGCAGCAGCAGTGTAAGCTAGCACTGGGACATATATTTGACTTTTGTTTGTGCATACTTTTCAGACTGGTGTGGAGCATAGTTTTTGCTCCTAGACTTGTGGTGTGGTGTGCTGGTTGACATGGGATTTCTTTTGTCAGTTTTGAAGCAGGACAGTTGGAGAGTAGTGTGAGGGCCGGCTGGAGTTGTTTGCCGCAGCTTCTCTTCTCCACGTACATTTCGCTCACCCACCCATCGACTTTATTGCACGCTTTGTGGGACGGTTTAACAGACATATTTCTCCTTTTGGTTTCTTGCCTAGTTGCGTGCTAGTTTATGTTGCTCTTTAGGTGGCGATGTTTTGTTTTCTTTAGTATTGTAAGAGTCGAGGGACAAGTACAAGAGATCTTATATTTATGGTCCAACCATACACACGTTTTAGTTACCTGGTATGTTGGTGTATTGCGTGTGTAAAGAGCCAAGGGGCATGAAGTTTTTGTCAAGAGGCCAGGGGCACGCGGGGTAGCCCAGAGCCCACTTCATGTCATTTTGTGATGATGAGAGAGAGAGAGAGAGTGAGAGCACAGATTGAGATATACATAGGCAGAACAGTCATCATGGCTGGAAAAACATAAGCCAATTTCACCGTGTTTTACGGGACATTTTTCATGTGTTGAGCTGTGCTCATGGAGCTATGTTGGCCTCACTTGTCCTGTACGTGTGCTGGCGTGTCTGTGTGGTGTCAGTGCATTGTTCCTTTTGCTTCCCACTCTGTGTGCATTCAGTTTCAAGCTTTTGCTGAGGTGGGGGGAGTGTTCGGTGAGAACATGGCACACACATGCCCATACCTAGCATCTGGGTGGATGGTGACAGACTTTATTTCATTTGTTTATGCTCTCGTGAGTCTCTTGGTTATGACTTTAGTTGATGGCTGTCTATGCCTTCTCGTTTTGGAGTTGACTTTGAGACTTTCCCCCTTTTTTTCCTCTGCTTTGGTGTGAGACTTGCTGTCGGTTGGTGAGGCGTTGGAAGCCTCGTTTTCTTTTCCTTCTTCACGTCCCTTTCCTTTTCCCCTTACCCTTCTTTGTTGGCTGGTTCGCTTTGTGGATAGCGGACCTGAGCTTGGTGTAGTTCACTCGTTGTTTGCCATGTGGGGGAGGAGCGGTAGGTTTGGTACCCTATCGCCCCCTCTCCGTACCAACACATAGGTATCATAGGGAGTAAGTTAAGAACAGACACCTAACGTTGGACCTTTTGGGTAAGAAGGGGGGTCACAGCCCAGTAGTGGGGCATTTCTTTCGGTTTAATGTTGAATCGTATGAATGGGACACAGCACAGTTCTAGTCGTGGGACTTGGAGATGTCAGACTTTCGTTTTCTGTGGAAAGGTTTGCTGGTCAGTTTGGAGCCCACCGGTCGGACATTTGGCTTCGTCGTCTTTGGCGGGGTGTCGAGCACCAGTGAGGACAGTTAGAGTGAGGACAGCTAGTTTCAGTTTCTAACTTTGTTTACCCATTCGGACTTGGGGGGCTGTCAGGTCGGCTTTTCGTTTGGATAACCTTTTCGGCAGCTTTTCTCTTTCTCTGAGACTCTCTCTTACTTCTCAGAGGAGGCGTGCAGCCTTCCGGGTGGCTGCATGACATTGTGTTAGCTTGGTTTTGCATGGCAGTCTTATTTGGTTTTGGGCATGGAGCGACAGAGTTGGTGGGCTTTCGCCAGTCGCCGGATGGACAGTCTGCAGTAGCTCCCCTCGGTGGGCGGATTGCAATGCTTCAGTTTCATTCTCTTCCGTGGTTATTTCGGCGGAGTTGTCGGCCGCGTGGCTACGGCGCAGAGCAGCGGCGACGATGGCCCGGTTCAACGGTGTGGGTCTGTCTTCGGGACAGACCCCAAATCAGGCCGCCTCCCCTCCTACTCGTTCTTTGCATTTGTTGTCGGGTGATGGAATTCGTTCTTCAGTTTGCAGTTTTAGGTGAGGCACATGTTGCACCTGCTGTTCATGTTGTGGTGCGAGCCCCAGAATCGTGGAGCTCCGCATCGATATCGAGCGTGGGGGAGGATGGCGCCAGACACCGCTACTTTGCTTTGGTTCGTCTGCGGTGGTGTCGCATGTCCTTCTGGGTGCGTTTCAACAGGCGGTGGTGTCCTAGATTGTGGGGCATGGTGGACGTTCTTGTTTGCGACGTTTGGTTGAGAGATGTTGGTGGCAGGGGCCACAGTGAATTGGTTGGAGTCGCTTTCGGCGGCGGTTGTTTCCCCTCATTCAGGAAGGAGGGATGAAGGACACGGACATTTGGCTTTCGGGCTTCGGCAGGCTAACTGGACCGGTTGTGTTACTTCGGCAGTTGTGTTCTTTGGAATCGGTTTTGTGCGGCAGCGTGGAGCCGCGGATGGAGCGGGTTTCGGCGTTTCCGCTAGTTAGACCAGATCCTTGGTGGTTGGTCCTTTAAGTTATTGGACTTGGTGCTCGGTGTGGACCCTGCTCTGGACTTAATTTGCTTACGGTTGTTGAGTGTCTCTGCAATGGTGCAGTTGGAGGTTTGCAGTCTTTTGCAGTCGTTTTGGTGGGGGAGGCCATTCGTCCGGGGATGTGGAACCATTTTTCTGCTTGGTGATGGTCGGAGCGCGACGGACGTCTTTCTTCTCCCTCCATCAGGGGGTGGTTGCTATGTTTCCATTTGGAGTGTCAGCAGAGGGGGAGGGCATCATGATTTCAGATGAGCCCATGGTTTTTGGTGGTGTTGCCGGTCGGTCGGAGTTTCTGGATCAGTTGGCTGGCGCCGAGGCGAAGGCGTATGTTGGTAGGTAGTGGTGGCCGATATAGGCCAGGAGTTGGTAGTCATGACTTAGCAGTGTGGCGCGGGAGGGCGGTAGATCTTCGCTGTTGATCTAATGTCGCTACGCGGAAAGGCGCCACACTGGGCAGATGGCGGCGCGGTGGCGAGTTTTTTGGACGCTAAGTTTTGGAAGTGATCATGAGCGTTGAATCATGGAGCCGGGCGGCGGGGCAGGGGGAGTTCCCTGTAAAGCTGGACGGTGGGTCGCCCTCCGGGGCGGGTCACGCGTCAAATTCATTGTGGACGGCGATTTCCCCTTAATTACTTTTATTTTGTATTGCTCAGTTCATTTTCTTTCCTTAACATAGTGGATACGGAGTTAGGGGGAGATACCTATTGTGAGTGATCATATTTACATTCATATGCATGGGGTGGTTGTTTTTCTTTTACCTGTTGGGTTACATCAGTGCGGTGATGTTGTACGTAATTAACTTGCGACTTTATCTGTTGCTTGGTGCTTGGCTTAAGGTTAAGCAAGTAGATAGTAACTACGTGCATATACACCTGGTAATTGTTAATGCTTTGTCGTACATTTTGTGTTTGTCGTTTGAAGCGAGGTTAGGTTCTGCCATGTTTGTTGTCCATTCAATGGGTGCGTTGATGTATGTGGATCATATTTGACTTGATTGTCTGATATGCTTTGTTCATGCATCCGGACAGCCTATCGCCAGGGGCGATTCAGGAGAGTATGGGATTTCTGATATGGCTTGAATGTTTCTTATGATCAGACCTAACAAAATTTTCGCTGTTCTTAAGTAGTAATTTTGTTCATCTGAGTACAGGGTGAGACTTGTGTGTTGGGTAGTATTGCATTTGGGATGGGGATAGTTTTGCTTTTTATTCTCCTCATGCGTCGGGTTGTGTCTTTGCTGAGATGTCCTAGGCCCTAATTAAGGGGGAGCATAGGACAAGTTAATTAGATCCAAGTTCACTACAGCATAACCGTATAGTCACGGTAGCTTCACTCTCCTAGTATGTACTTAATACTTAGTAATTATTCCTGTATTACCATATTTTCTGGTACTGGTGGCGAATTGCCTTTATGTTCATATATTACCAATTTGGTGAGGTTGGTTTCCTTTTTGGTTCTTTTGAATCTCAGTGTGACTCAGTAAAATGGTGGTGGACAACTGGGATCCCGAAGCCTCCGGTTAACAGGCTAGTTTCCCTACCCAGACCTTCAAATTGTCCAACGTCTGCTTGAGTCCAATCAATTGTTTGTTTTGCAAAAGAGCTATGAGGGCCCTAGTATGTGTTGGAATATTTGTTTTTTGTCTGACGTCCCCGTGTGAGACAGGTCAGTGAAAATTCGTTCTGTTGCCAGTGTGGCAATGCAGAAAGAAATCAGCCTAGTCACAGTGATGTGGACTCCAACTTGATGTAATGCCCCAGTGATAGCCGGCTCAAAAGTCGGTAATACAGCCAAACACAGTCCTCAAGAGATGAGAATAATGTCTCGTTGTATTAGCTCCAAGTCAGTGAAGCAGAAAAAGAAAACTGCAACAAGATCAGGAATAAAATGACATTAGGTCCAGTCCTGACAAACAATACTGGAAAAAAGATACTTTTTACCTGCTATCCGGGATGTGATGCCTACAAAACCTGCATCGGTCGGCTCGGAAAGCCTTCAGCCTGAGTGCCGGGAGTCGCATTACCAAGAAAATCAGAGTCACAGTCCGACTCAGTTGCGAACCCGAGAAGGCTTTCCGACCGATGCAGGTTTTCTTCGAGTCAACTGCCCAGGCAGTATATATGAAAGTTCTTGTTTTAAAATGACTTGATATTATTTTTGTACTATTAATATTATCGGTATTAATATTAATAATATTCATTAGTTTGTTTTTTGATTTTTTTGCGGATGGTTCGGTCCAGGTGTTGAGTGACGATCGTGACCCGGCTCGCCGCCTGATTGCCAAAAATTTCATATTTTTAATAATATCAACTGTTCGCGTGTTTCGCCGCCTACAGGGGGGCGGGGGCAGGCTGGCATCAATAGATTGTTAAATACCATAGTACCCGGCGTTAAGGAACTTCACAGCGGTCAGACTTTCTGTCGTTTGTTACAGGTTGATAACTCAACTTTGCTAATCATTATTGGATGATTAAATATAATTCACGGCGGTAAGAAAGTATTTTCTTATTAAAAATATCTGTGTGTGTGTGTTTCAAGTTATTACTGTTATTATTATTATTATTCAGCCCAATGGCCTCAAGGCGTTAAACTGTGAAGCCAACTCATAACCCTTTGGTGGTAGATGCTGGGGAGGAGGGTCGTTGCGCGCGTAAAAGATCTTAAACTCCTCATATGCTGGTTGATAGCCCAGGACCCAGCAGACACCAGATTGTTATGGGTGGGGTTTCGAGGCAGCTCTAGCAACCGCGCTTGGTGTATGCACTTGCACATTCGGTGACGTCTTGCAAGAGGTTGCTGGGACTGCGGAATAACCTCGGCTTAGTGCAGTCTTGCCCTCAGGAGCTCCATCGGTGGCCCCGATCATCAGGCGAGAGACTGACACGGGGGGTGGAGGACCTCGAGCAAGGGTATGGGAGGCTTATGTCCGTTGAGGATATGCCATTAGCTGCATCAGTACGCCTCAGAT
>WBZZ01002392.1:0-2500 GCA_019918135.1 Paulinella micropora | reverse complement strand
CAAAAGGTAGTGATGGTCACTACACCATCGTAGTGCTCATCACTGCATCCTGTTAGTGATGTTCACTACAAATGTAGTGATCATCACTACTGGTGTAGTGCTCATCACTGCATCCTGTTAGTGATGATCACTATACAAATGTAGTGCTCATCACTAACCGGATGTAGTGATGAGCACTAACTGTTATTAGTGATGATCACTAAATATGTAGTGCCCGTCACTAACTGTTGTTAGTGATGACTACTAAACACCTTTAGTGCCCGTCACTACTCTTGGGAGTGATGGGAACTACAGTTATTTAGTTCTCATCACTATACTTGGCTGGTAGCAGTGACTTTACTTGTAGTGAGCCATCGCCACAATAATTACTTAAGTGACCGTCACTACAGTCATAGTACTCATCACTACACAAAAATTAGTGATCACAACTACACGCTTAGGGATGATCACTAATTACTGTGTAGTGGCTATCACTACATGGTTAGTGATGATCACTACATTTTTAGTGATTTCCCGATAGCCGAAAGAAAAAAACCTTAGGTTTTTTTCTTTCGGCTATCGGGAAATCACTAAAAATGTAGTGATCATCACTAACCATGTAGTGATAGCCACTACACAGTAATTAGTGATCAAAGAAACCTGTCAACCTGTCCTGGCGATCATTTCCTGGCGATCATTTCTGCCCGCTTTTCACTTGGCTTACCGCTCGTTTCCTTCCTGTTACAACTGTTGCTACATTCTCTTTCTCACTTACTCTGTCAACGTACATATAACTAGGTTTTTTAGTATTATCACTCTTTGGGTGCTTGGCACGTTGCGTTGCGACCGTCTGCATTCTTTCCTTTGGATTACTGACTTTGCATGGCCTTGCCGTTGCAGATGCTGCCAGTACAAAGTCTTGAAGCTGTTGCTTAGTCATTTTCAAATATTGTGGCTTCGTGTGTGTGTCCCAGCCAGGCCAACCATAAACCACTTCTCCACATAAACCGTTATCCCTAGCTTTTTTGTCATAGGGCCAAACACCCTTCAATTTTTGCCCGTTCTGCATGGGCCACCTGCTGTACTGGTACATCTGGACTATCACATGATCTTCACCGAGGATTTCATTTTCAAAGCCAAAAGCGCACAGTCCTGGATCCCCGTATTCGAACTCGCCGCCTGCTGCCAGTACGACGATATGCAGCTCCGGGTGGACTCCCCGTACATACTGCAAGGTGTATTTCTGCACTAGCAGCACAGCAAGCATTTTGTAAAGCACATACAGGGTGATAAGATGTGGCACCTGTCACTAAATGTTTTTCGTCAATGCCCACTGTTCTAGTCGCTCTCTGAAAGATTGCTCGACGCTTTCCAAATGCGTATCATATAATACTCCCTCAATTTCTAGCGGCGTGAAATGTGAGTTTTCCTAATTGGAAAATAACACAAAAGGAGAGAGAGAGAGAGATACAGACAGACAGACAAAGAGAGAGAGAGAGAGAGATATGAGAGAGAGAGAGAGAGATCTTACTGATCGTCATTAATACTTAGTAACCATCACTTATCGGTTAGTGATGAACACTAATATTTTCGTGATCATCACTGTCATAGCAGTGACCATCACTAGTATATTAGTCACCATCACTAATATCTAAGTGACCATCACTGACCTCTATAAGTGACCATCACTGACATCTAAGTGATCATCACTTATCCGTTAGTGAGGAACACTAATATTGTAGTGATCATCACTATTGTAGCAGTGACCATCACTAGTATATTAGTGATCATCACTAGCATTCAGCCGCAAATTTTATTGTTATCAGTATTATTATTATTATTATTATTATTATTATTATTATTATTATTATTATTATTATTAATATATATATATATATATATATATATATATATATATATATTGGGGGGGTGTCATTAGAGCTTATCGTCAATTCTTCGTACTCCCCTCACGGGTGAGACGATGGAGGCGCATGTGCAGAAATGCATCAGCCATTGACAGAGAAGCACTATTATTATTATTATTATTATTATTATTATTATTATTATTATTATTATTATTATTATTATTACAGGGAGCACCTGTCACTGTCTATCTATCTATCTGTCTATCTATCTATCTATCTATCTATCTATCTATCTATCTATCTATCTATCTATCTCTATTGATGCGTGGAAGATCTCACAATGCGTGAAACCTACCGCGACCAGCAATTTACCCGAAGGAAACAGAGATGTATGGAGTGTGTCTATCTATCTATCTATCTATCTATCTATCTATCTCTCTCTATTGATGCGTCGAAGATCTCGCAATGCGTGAAACCTACCGCGAACAGCAATTTACCCGAAGGAAACAGCGATGTATGGAGTGTGTCTATCTATCTATCTATCTATCTATCTATCTATCTCTATCTATCTATCTGTCTATCTATCTATCTATCTTCTATCTGTCTATCTATCTATCTATCTATCTATCTATCTATCTATCTGTCTGTCTGTCTAT
>WBZZ01002391.1:170000-186237 GCA_019918135.1 Paulinella micropora | reverse complement strand
TCAGCATTGTCTTTATGCCATTCATTCACACTCCGACCTGCGACATATTTATTTACACACTTGTTTTCCCTTATACATTCGCCTTCCCTTTTATTAAGTTGGGCGAGTGTTTCGCACGGGTAGTATTCCAAAAGTTCAATATAGGCATCGCCGTGTTTGATTATTTCAAAACTGGAGTAATATTTATGTTTCTTTTCGTCTTTTTTCCAGAGTTCATAAGTGTAGCGATGGTTTGACATACGAGCGGACAATTCTCTCGTGGTGCTTCCTATGTAAATTTCATCAGTTTTGATGAGACCTAATCGCATAGATTTTACCTTTCTTACAATCTCCAACCCGTGGCATATTGTATTATGTTTTGTTATATTGTATATTGCGATATGTTTATATGGTTATTTTAATTATTTTTGTTTAAACTACATATACTAAGAGAGATTTTGAATAAATAAGGGCTACTGCTTAACAACACAGCGAGACGGGTAGATAGACGCAACTTTGACGTATTTCAACCAAGCGGTAATGGCGCGGTCTGCGTTATAATCAGAAGCATACCGAATAGAAACTTCGGCAGTTCGTGAGTTATTAACCGCAAGACCAGACGCTCCAATGTGTGGCGATTGATTGAGTGTCTGGATAATGGTAGCAAAACCACCATTTGTAGCAGTAGTGGAAACTCCCGTAGCAGAATAATACTTACGAAAGTTTTCAAGAGAAACAGATGAAGACATGTAAGCATCACGAATACCCATAGTCGCTTGGAGATTGTTAGCATACAACTCGGCACATCCTCGTTGAACGGAGGCAAGTGTATCGGTGCTTCCTCCGATTTCCATCTTCTGTTGAGGGCATACCAATCGCCGATACGGCATTGATATTGTCTATAATTCATTTGAGCCGTTCCCAAGTTATCAATACTAGCATTATCCGCAATTACATTTTGAGTTACGATATACAAGCACTGAGCACGCGCAACGGCTTTATTCACTTGAAGATTAAAATCATCCGAAGTCGCAGGATTTGCTTTTTGGTTATAATATGTTTCATAAGTGTATGGAAGCCCATCCTTGCTTCCATCTGTTCCATAATATTTCTCTGGACAGCAGGAGCAAGTGAGAATGTCTCCAGCATAATAACAGGATTTGATACGGTGAAAGTGAGAGCCGATCCGGAGAATCCAGCGGGAACCTTAGCATCAGTGGTTCCAATAATAGTCAATGCTTCCTGTGGCGGGCAAATGTCAAACGAAGCCTCATACCACTAATCAGAGAGGGAGGAATGAGAGTTTCTTCATTAAACACTCCCGAAAAGTAATGAAGAGGAATACAGACTCTCAAATAATTGCCAGTCGCAACACTACCAGCAGTGGGGACATTGACCGCAAAGTAAGTAACTGCATCGTCCGTAACGCTAGCCATAACATCAACACTTTCTCTCTGTCCAGACATCTGTGCCTGTCGGCGATAATCAAAAGGATAATGCCACGGGAGAATATTTCGCACCATCTTGTTCAAATCTTCAATTCGTTCAAGTTCGCTACCATCCTTGCTTTCCAACAAAAATCTTTCAAAAATAGCAGTTGCTGGTGTGTTCTGGAAACCAATAGCACAGGCAGCATTATCTTTTCCATCAGTGGCTACCAATCCATCTGCTTTAATATCAAATGTTAAATAACAATTCTTTCCATAGACAAAATCAGTGCTTGCCTGTAATGTAAAAATCATTTCAGTTCCCGACGCACTGGTATAAGTCTGCTGGTCGGCGAAGTTCTTCTTAAAGATACTTCCTGCTCAGTGAGTGCTAGATTTGCTGGCAACTCATACCTGAGGTTGTTGAGGGTCATCAACTCCTCCGTGTTTTTACTATCCTTTCCTTCCATTTTTTTGTGTGTGCTTATGAGGTGGTGCTACTATACTAAAAAAATAATAATAGAAATTAAAAATAATTATTTATTCACCTGAAACGGATTGTTTAATAATATTAACTGATTTCTGTATATTGTCAAGTCTCGCATCTTGTGGTGAAGTCAATTGAAACTCTCTTGCCTCAGCATTTTGAACCGCTTTCTTCAAGTAAGCCAAACTGCTAACAGCGGTGTCCAAATCAACAACATCTCCTTTTTCTTTGCTATCAGAAATGTCAGTTAATGTGTTTTGGATGGTGCTCTTCTCATGCGGGACAAGGTCGCCAAATTCTGTTAATGGTTGATTAACTAACGGGGAGCCCTGACTACTCCACAATTCAAACTGGTTTAGTTGAAAACCATCACTCGCGGGTCGGTTTCCTTCGTTGAGTTTGTTAATAAACTCGTTAGACAATCTATTGGAGGCATACGTGTTTTTAATCATTATATATATGTAAGTTAATTTAATTTAAATTAACTTTAAAATATATTTTATCAATTAGCATTAATTATTTTTTTCATGATTTGTAAATTCTTGTGTGTAATTCTTTCCTCTTTCATTTTCTTTAAATCCGCTATGGCTTGATTTATATCAATGTCATTAGTTTGCGCAACTTCCTTAGGTGGTGGTGGAGTTTCCTTAGAAGCATCTTCTATTGCTTCTATCTTGCTTGCTGGTGTTGTGGTAGTTTTTGTTGGCACAGAAACAGGAGTTGGATTGACAGATTTGGGTAAAGAATGTTCAACCTTAGGTGCTGGAGACATTTCAACTGGTTTCGCATTTGGTTCGGGAGTTGAATTATTTGCCGATGCTATGTCTGGCGCCTTTCTTTTCAATGCTTCGTCTGGCACTTGGTCTGGTTGCCCGCTGGCAATAGGTTCGTTAAGTGTTTTCTTTACCCTAGGTGCTTTTGAACGGATTAGACTTTTAATCTTACCACTCTTAATACCCTCTTCTATTTTTTTGATTGCCACATGTTCGGGTGTTCCCTTACGAATTGTTGTGAGTTTGCCTTGTCCATTTTCTTTATACCAAATTGACATTGCTTGATGATAAGGGGTCGCATATAGTTTCTGTGCTGATATATTATATTATTATGAAACAAAAAAACTTTTTAATTGAATTAGTTTATAAATTGGTCATATCTCTATCCTTATTTAATCGCAATATAGTAGAGAAATTCTTTCTAAACTGGGTTGTTCTATCACTGGCAGTGTTGTTAATTGCTAGAAATGAATAAGGTTCTGCCGTAGCATACTTAACCATATTGTAAAATTCTTTTTTGGTGAGAAAAGGACTTTCATATTCGTCTGCCAGTCTGTCAAGTTCGCTCCGCCTTACTCCATTAAAAATAATCATCCAATGGCAATTAATTCTTATTCTTCGCGGGAGTTGTGTATAACTCTGAGTTGCTACCCAGACTGACACTTTAGCATGTGTTGAAGCGAAAAAAAACTCGGTAAGCACTTCTGATTTGAGAAAGGTTTTACTCTGTGCTATGTCATCCAATAACAATAATATCTTTGGTGCCTTCTTAAACCCTTTAGTTTTAATCAGTTCTTTTTGTTTAGTTAATATTTCGCGCATTAGTTCTGGGCGGTCTTCTTTGATTATGTCTTCTTTTTTTAACTTGAGAGTGTCTTCCAAAATCGGACACGGACTTAAGCAAAAGACTACTATTCTATCATAAAATCCTTTCAACATGTTCTTTTTGGCGAGTAGATTACAAATCATAACTGATTTACCACCGCCAGTGCTTGCGCATATAACCATAGTCCCCATTGCTGGCAATATTCCTTCTTTTTGAATAGGGAGCAATTCAACCCCATCTCTTTGTGTTTTAATTGGTTGTATTTCCAAGTCATTCTTAAATTTGGGCGGTTTTTTGCTATCTAACTCTGTTATTACTGGCCTGTCAATAGTAAATTCCTCGTGTGTTTTTTCTATGTTGGTCTTCTCCAGATTTTGCTTCAAAAGTGTTTTTCGTGGCAACTTGTTGGCTATTAATCCTTTATGTATAGACCTCGGCATCTAATCTTATATTATAAGATATCTTATATTATGGGTTTTGAAAATAGTTTGGATTGTATCTATAATTGAGGTGGTGAAGCATAATTATAGAAATAAGGAGAGTAAGGACTACCAAAAGCATAATTACTTGGAGGATTGACGAGCGGTTTAAAATCCTTTCTTTCTGGACGAGTTTGGACTTGTCGCGGGATTTCAGCGGGGAAGTTTCTGGTCAGTTTTCGTTTCATTTTTGGAAACGCTCTTTTGTCTTTCATTCTGGTCTGGATAACTGCTCTATTGTATCTATTCAACATAAAGTGATTATTTGTGTTGCCATAACGTGTGTTATCTAGTGATTCAAAATCATTCTTGGTGTCTAGCATGCGATCGCGTCTTAGTTCGTTGCCTTTAATAAGTGGGTTTGTTTGTGAAGTGCCGATACCTCCATTTTGGTCGCTTGGCATTAGAAAACGAATAAGTGCTAACATATCTTCTCTTTCATCGGCGGGAGTTTTACCCATAAGTTTATCAACCAATTGGTCAATGCTTCTCATGCTATCAACCATGGCTTGATTTGGTGTTGTTGCTGGGTCTGGGTCATCTGAAACTTTGTATTCTTTCATCATTTCTTTAAGTTTTTCATCTTTAACTTTCTCCTCCCAGAATGGGAGCCCCTGTTTTGTTCCACTTTTATAAACACCTCCTTCATACTCTGGTTGTGGATTTGGTGGTGCTGGTGCTTGCGTTGTTTGCGGTGCTGGTGCTTGTGTTGTTTGCGGTGGCATAGTTTGCGGTGGCATAGTTTGTGGTGCTGGTGGCATAGTTTGCGGTGGCATGGTTTGCGGTGGTTGAGTTGGTATCGGTGTTTGTTTTCTTGGCACGCTCGCATCCCTCAATTCTAAATCCTCCAATTGCTTCATTTGGTCTGGAGTTAATTTACCCCGCATTTCTTCGTAAATTCTCTTATCCAAAATATCATCCGCATCTGCTACGTCTGATATACTAGCACCTTGATTTAGTGCATGTTTAATGGCCTCTTCCCATCCAACTTTTGGATCGTCATAATTAGAAAGTTTAATTTTCTTTCCAGTTTTCTCTTTCAACGATTTAACAAATCCCTTTAAGTGCCTCTTTTGGGCACCTTTATCATCAAGTATAGTTAAGTTATTGCCCAGTCCGATTAAATCAAAATTGGGTGCTACTACCATATTGTCTGAGTATGCGATCGGGACTTCAACACTAAGATTTATATCTTTTTCTATACTTGGTGGAATATCTTTTGTATATATTTTTTCTATAAAATTATTAATTGTAGTTTCATTTGCTGGTGCAATAAAAGAATATCCTTTCACACCATCGGCTTTTTCTTGCGATTTAACCATTTTGTTAAAACCATCAACGAGTTCCGCATATTGTTTATTAAATGTAGCAGGATTTACCACTTTATTTACTTTAAATGTGGCATCCTTATCAAAACTGCCTACATTTTTCATAACCCCAATCATGGACATCAATGTTTTATCTACATCACCTATAAATCCATTATACTTCGCATCTGGAGGAGTGGTTTTCATAGTTTTCCAAAACTTCATCGCATCCCAAAAAGATACTCCGCCACGTACCCTCCCCTGTGCTTCTAAGGCCATTCTAGATATATCCGCTTTTGAAAACCTTGAGTTGTAATTGTCAAAAATACTCTTGGCAACTTCGGCCGTAGCCAATCCATTACTCGTTAGATAATCACTCATATTGGTAATTCTTTCAAAGTATCGTTTATCAGCAAAGTCTTGGACATTCTTATCACCAGTAGCATACAACAAATCATGTTCAAAAGCAACTAAATCCAAAGCATCTGCTGTGAGAATGTAAGGAAACTTACCGCGAGTTCTATCTTCTAATTGAAGACGGCTTTCCACTCGTGTGCCCCCGCCATTATAATTACTTCCCTCGGTATGAATTCGTTCTTCTTCCAACTTAATAAGAGCATCTGGCTGAGCAGACCATGTTCTATATATTTCTCCAAGTGCTTTTCCAAGACCGAGAACCGTCATAGTCTCTACGCCTGTTTTAAATGCGCCCCACGCATTTAAAGACATTATTCCAGTGGCTAATCTGCTCGCATATTCTCTTAATACATAATCACCTATTCTTTGCTGTCCGCTCGCGATTAAACGAGGATTAGGTGGAGGCAAACCCTCTGGCACTTCATTTCTTGCTAGTGCCAGCAAAAAGGTATTGAGAGCATCTGCTCTTCTTCTTCCAAGTAATCCAACATTCATTACACGTAGTTGTGGATTGTTGGCAATTAATCTCAATATCTGTCCCCATGCTATCCTTCTCACACCATATCGCCCAACACCTGTAGCAAGGTTAAGTAATCTGTTAAGTCTGGGACTCATAATTATCTCCTGAATACTTCTAATAATAGCATTAACAAATCTTTCAACACTTCGGGGGTCATTACCTATTCGTGGCACAAGCATCTTGTGTTCGTCGCCTATCTTTGCTTCTATTGAAGCATCATCTGGGTGTTTTCGCTCCCACTCTTCTCGGTTTTCTTTCCATTCCTTATAATCCTGCTCCGCTTGCGCTCTATCCTCTCTTCGTATTACGCGAGTTTTGTCCGCTTTGCCTTTTTCTTTCATATACGTTAAACCCTTATCGGTTAATCGTTTTAAGGCTTCTTCTTTATATTCTTGTTTTACCAATTGTGCTATATCACGCTTCATTTGCTGGATATTGTCTTCTATGTGTGCTATATCATATTATCGGTAGCCATTGCTAATTTTCGCATTTCAATCATTTGTTCGTTCATGGGGGCAGTTCCGTGTTTTCTTTCAAATTCTTTCATATCAATGCCGTCATCTTGGAGGTGTGCTTTCAGTTCATCGTAATTCATATTTACATAAATACTTCGCTTATTGTCCAACACACTAATCCTATCTTTTAAATCCTCCATAGTATTTCCTCTTTTTGTTAAAGCATCCAAAAATCTATCCGCTCTAAGCCTCTCGCGGGCTTGATTATTGACACCTTCATAAACTTGTTCATCCCAATCAGCCTCTTCGTTTGTAAATAAATACTTATATTCGCGTTTAGCTTCGTTAAAATACGTAAAAAAATGGTTTTTCGTGTCGTGGCATTTTTTATATCCGCTATTATATATCATGGAAAATAAAAAAGAAAAAAGCAAGGACGAGCAACAACTTGAAGAGTTGGAACGGCTAGGGAAGGAAATTGACCAAATCCGCATCACTCAGAATTTGGTGAATAGAAACCCCAACATTTTTAGAAAACCTGAAAATATACTTTACCGCTTACCGCTATCAGATAAGCAACGAGAGGCGATTTATAATAATATAATTAAAGAGAAAGATAATATATAATGTTGTTAATACTGCTTTTTGTGTGCTCGGTTATGTCGCGGACTGCCTGCGACTTTTACTCACGGATAAGTGAAAAAAAGAATATAAGTTGTGTTTATTGTATTCAAAAAGGTATAGATACTAAATTTAAATGTATTTACAAACCGATGAGTGATTGGTGTATTAGTTTTGATGAAGCCCTGCCTTTAATGTGCTCAAATGATGATATGTGGTATAAAATACACTTATACGAGTGCTCACTTCTTTGAAGAAGGCGATGGAAGGCATATCCCAATCAAAAGTGTTAAAATACCGACATAAGTATTAGCAACCTCACAAGGTAAGTTCTTTTCAGATAGCCTTACGATACAAAGGGTTATAATGGAGATAATGATACCCATTTGAAATAAGTATTTAATCATTCTGCTGTCTGTTTTCTTGTTTGACATACAACAATTCCAGTTATCCTCTAATTCGTGCTCTACTTTTTTTTCCTCAGTCTTTAGTTCTACTTCAAGAACACGGGATTTTAATTCTGGAGTTAGTTCGCCATCCATATCCATAATAGGTGGGGGTCTGTGAAGTCTGGTTGTATTATTAGCCATTTTCTCTAATTTCTTGTAGTATATTCATGAGATTTTTATTTTCTTTTTCTAAATTATCTACCCTATCTCGGACATGTCCGAGATTATCTGATAATTGTTGAACGGCCTTAATTAATGGTGCGATAAACTCGGAATAACCTATACCATAACCAACATCACCGCTATCAACACATTTAACATCTTCTGGATTAACACTTACACCCTTCAATTCGTATTCCGCTCTTTGCTTTGGACACGGAACCATAATTGTTTCTTTTATAAAACCGCCAAAATCTAGCATATCCATTTCTGTTAGTATGTCTTCTAATTCTTGTGCTATTAAGCCAGTCCTACATTTCTTTTTGTCGTCAATCATACGATAGCAGACTGGATTTAACTTGTTGATAACATCTAAGCCTAAGCATTCCTTTATATCTTCTTTTTTTCTCTTGTCTGAATATTGAATTGGATTAGACAATACCCATAATTGTCCATCGCTCGCTCTTAATGACATTAAAGCAGTATTTGAATTATTATGAAACCACTCGTTGAAGAACCATTTACTCTAAATCTAATAGAATAAGAAGTTAATCCTCCACCTCCTCCTGCTGGTGCTGTTCCTCCACTTAATGATTTATTTGCCCCAGACTGGCTCATATAAATCCCCCAGTTTGAATCTCCAATGTCCCATACAAATATTCCTCTCGCATTCGTCCCGTCTGTTTGTCCTTGAATTGCTATTTTAGCCCCATTAGTTGATGCTGATGCCGTTGTTAGTGTGCCTGTGTATGTAATTCCCGCATTTGCCGTAATCAATCCTTTTGTCCATAAAGTCCCGTTTGCCCCGTTTAATGACATTAACAATTGCTCTGCTGAATTTTCCCACACAAAACCCATTGTAGAATCATTAGCAACCCTAAACCGAAAACTATACGAACTAAAATCATTTCCTGAAACGGCTAAACCATTTGCCAAACTTCTAGTGTTTAGAGCCCCACCAGATGCTGCATAAATTCCCCAACTCGTATTTGTCGTATCCCATAGAAATATTCCTTTTGCATTTGTTCCGTCTGTTACTCCCTGAACTCCTATTTTCGCTCCACTGGTATTCGTTGCTGATGTTAGTGTGCCTGTATATGTAATTCCCGCATTTGCCGTTATCAATCCGCTTGCGGTTGCCGTTGTTGTTGATATACTCGCATTTGCCGTGATTAATCCGCTCGCAGTTAAGGCTGTGGTTGATATCCCCGCGGTTGAAGTAATTGTCGTTCCAGTTATTGTTCCGCCATTTGTTATATTGTTTGAGTTCATATCCAAAGCACCATAAAACCGCATACCGCCAGCATTGTTAAAACGGACAATGTCAGACGAAGCACTTTTGTTGTCCAAAAGTTTTGAAATATAAAGTCCTGCTCCTTTTACATCAGATGCTACATTCGTAAATACATAGCCTCCTTGGTTCGCGGTTCCGCTTGTAGCGGTATTTAAAGTAAATAAGAAATACTGATAATCACCTGATGTCTGCGAAAAGAATATATCTCCTCCATTTTGGTTTAATATCCTCGCCCCATTATATGTTATATTTCCGCCATTAGTGATAGTTTGATTATTAAAATCGGCATTGTTCGTTAAAGTTAAATATTTTATCACAGTGCTCGCACCATTAAATGTTTTACTTCCTGTTATGGTTTGGTCTGTTGATAGTTTTACATTTTGCCCGTCCAATGTGTCTGCATACCCTTTTGTCGCTCCGTCTGTTGATAATGTCGGAGTTCCAAGGTTGGCTATTTTGCTACTATTACAATCTAGCCCCGAAGCATTTACCCAACCGACTATCGTCCCGTCAATAATAAAACTTATTTTTTTGGCAGAAATTTCAAAGTTGTAATATGTTGCAGTTTTCATATCCAAACTAGCAATTGACCCGATATTACTTGTAGAATTGAAAACGATAAATGTGCCCTTTGTTGTTGAATTGATTGAATTTCCCGTTATTTCAACACCACTGCTATATGTCTTAATTCCTGCTATGGTTTGGTTTCCTGTTAGTTTCACATTTTGCCCGTCTAATGTATCTACATAGCTTTTGTTTGCTCCGTCCGTTGTTGCTGATGGTGTGGCTAAGTTTGTTATTTTGTTGTTATTCAAAGATAGTGTAGTGCCAGTTGCGGTTATAATTACATTATTACCTGAATATAACTCAACATACGAACCCGTTATTTGTATCGGATAATAAGTCGCAGTTGCTATTTTTTGTGAGGCAATCATTCCTATATTTGTCGCTGTATCAAAGGCAATACCGATACCATCAAAAGCGGTTGGAGCAGTAGCACCCCGCACTTCTATTGTTGAAGTAAATTTTTTATTCCCCGCTATGGTTTGGTCTCCTGTTAGTTTAACGACAGAAGTGTCAAGAGTAGAAACATCAACACCATCAACAAGATTAACATTTGTTATGCTTTGGCTTTTCATATCAATCCCCGCACTAGCATTTATTATGTTGCTGAATGTTTTGGTTCCTGCTATAGTTTGGTCTCCTGTTAGTTTAACGACCGAAGTATCAAGAGTAGAAACATCAATACCATCAACCAAATTTACATTTGTTATTGAAAATCCACCCATATTTAAACTGCCCGTCATAGCCGTTGTTCCGTCCTTTGCTAGTTTGGTGTCGGTATATGCTTTTGTTGAAGCATCGCCGTCATAGAATGGCGCGGGCAGTCCGCTGATTGTGTTGTGCTGTTAAAATTAAAAACATTACCCGTCAATGTTATTCCGCCCCCTGTTGTTGGAGCAAAAAGTATAGAAGAACCGACAATAGTTAGTGGATAGCCCGTGGCTCCACCCGCATCCGACGAATAAATAGAACCCATATTATTGTTGTAATTAAAGAATAACTTGCCAGTGTTTAATGGATTTGAGTCTTTTATACCCAAATAAGTAGTAAATATTTTGTTTCCTGCTATGGTTTGGTCTCCCGTTAGTTTTACCACAGAACTATCAAGAGCCGAAACATCAACACCATCAACAAGATTAACATTTGTTATACTTTGGCTTTTCATATCAATCCCCGCACTAGCATTTATTATACTGCTAAATGTCTTAATTCCTGCTATGGTTTGGTCTCCTGTTAATTTAACCACAGCACTATCAAGAGCCGAAACATCAATACCATCAACATTACCGACATTTACTATATTAAAACTTCCCATATTCAAATTTCCAAACATCATAGTGAGGCCATCCAATCTAAGAAAAGGTGAGTTTGTATTGCGCCATTGCCCTGTGCTATAAATGAGTAGTTGGTTATTTGTGGGTGTGCCTGTTGTGACTACATCCGTTAATTTATCCAATTCAAAGTCGCTTATATAACTTGAAGTCAATGTAGCAAATGAAGTATTGCCGAGCCCGTCCGTTTTTAATATTTGATTAGCCGTGCCGTCCGCTAATGGCAAATCATATTCATTATTAATTGACACATAACCGCTGTCAGATATCAACAAAGAGGAGTTATTATTTCGCGAGGATATTGTTATATCATCAGTCCTTGCTTGTATTGAATTTGCTTCTATGTGGTCGCCATATAATACTCCATCAACTTCTAAATCCTCGTCTATTATCACAGAGCCGTAATAGTGATATGCCCACGGATTTCCTAAATGGTTCATATTTTAATTGTATTATTTTATAATAAATCTTATAATAAATCTTATAGTATAAGATAGATATATATATAGTTTAAAAAAATGAATATATTTGGCCGTTCGCAAGAGCAACAATCTATTGACACAAAAACAATCGCGGTCGTGGCTACCCCGACATTAACAAGAAACATTCAAAATGCGTATGTTGGTCTTGACCTTAGGTCATGGATGACGAGTTCCACATTTACCACTCTATGCACGGGCGGATATGGTAGCAAAACAATATCAAGTTTAGGATATGGTTATTTCATTAATGTATCATTTCGTGGTTCATTGAATTTACCCGCTCCGACTGGCATTGCCACTTTTCAATTTTGGTTTCATATCACAGATGGCACGAATACATATGATTACTATACCGAAGTGCTAAATTATACAACCGCCATTGATTATAAGTCTTTTGATTGTGTGTGGCTAATCCAAAGATATGGAGTTCAAATGAATTTGATATGGCAGATGACTTGTCCAAACCCCTCGGACACTACCAACAACCGCACTATACGAATTGTAAATAATACAACAAATGATGCTCTGGTAACGTATGCGGCGGATGCTCCAATAACATTGGAAGTATATTACAAAACGGCATCTGCGGATTATGTCTCTTTTAAACCATCATATTTTAATATTGATGTGATGAGAGACATAGCACTAACTGCCTCTTACACGTGAAACCTGTCATACATATCTTTTAATGTTGTTAATTTGCCCTCGTGTTGAGATAAAACATCGCGGAAAAACGTCTTATAATCTAACTTACCATATTTAAGAGTGGGGCGTTGCTCTGGTGGTATGTGTGCGTATCTACTCTCGTGCCATTTCTTCATATCCTCCTGTAATATGGTGCGGTCTTCAACTTTCATATATAAGAAATTAAACGGGTCTTTTGATACTTTCAAATGTGCCGTTATTATTTCATAGCAACTATACCCGTCCTCGGGCGGTTTTCGCTTTGCTTTAATCGGCATTTTCTTCTCTTCTTTTGCTTCCGTTTCCTTTTTTTCTATTTCCTCGCCCACATTAACCTTGATTTCAGTAATGCCTGTTTCTACTAAATCCGCTGTTTTGAATGGCACACTCTCTTCCTCAGCCATACTGCTAACTATATTTTCCAGTGTAGTGGCCGACGGCATTTCTACTTTTACATTGTCGCTAGTATGTTGATCAACATTTGGTTTGTATTGTTCATAAAATGATACAATGTCGGGTTTCGTCCATTTAATGGTCGGTTTCTTAACATTGCTATCGATCTCCCATTTGGCGATCTCGTCAAGGTAGAATTGCTTTGTGCTCATACTATATAATGGATAGAAAAAAAATACCAGAAGGTATTATTTACGACCAATATTGAAACTCATCATCACCTTCTTCATCTACCCCAGAGCCAAAATCAAAATCAAATGTGTTATCTTTTATGTAATCGCGGATATTATTTCTAATTGAATGTATATTAATAGAAAACCTATATTTTCTATTATTCTTGCCCCCCGATTGTTTTGGCTTATCAATCCCCGCGTGTTTAAGTTGAGTGTAGAAAGCACCTTTATGATATGTAATTCCACTATCCAAGCACCATGCTTTATATTTATCGCACAGATATTGTGCATCCATCTTAATTTCTTTGTTTTCAACTTTATCAAATCGCGACTGAATAAATTCAATCATGAATTTGATACCCTTGGGCAGATTGTGCATCTTTTGTTCGGTCTTGTAGGTTGTCTTGTAAGCCGTCATAACATTAACTTCTTCATATTTCCTCGTCGCGAAGTATTCAAAGGCACACCTCATAAATTCATCATTGCTTATTTCATCAAATATGGGCTTGAAATAATCCTTATCATCGGCATGTGCTCCACTTAATCTATGTAGAGAGTATCGCCGATCACTACCTTCAATGTATAATGTGTTTTCATTTTTAGTATAAAACCAATATCTAGAAAAATGTTTTACTTTGTATTGCTTGCTTCCTTTGGGCTCAACAATTTCATCTTTTTGGTCAATCTGACTTTTGAGACGATCGCTGTTAGTAAAGACACCGCCCTTTTCCTGCAACTCCTCAAATACTTTCAATATTTTATTGGCATATGCAACATTAAACTTTTCCATATAGCGGTTAAAATCCTTAATTACTACATGGTTTTGTGATCCTAGAAGTCGTTCCATAAACTTTGATAACAACCCTTTACCAGTTCCCTGACACGAGAAGAATAAATGGCCTATACCGCGATTCTTATTCGGCATCTGTATCATATCTGCTACATGGTCTAAAAAGTTGTTATATTCGCCTTCGCCCTCGGTGAAGAAATCTGTTTTCAAATGTTTGTATAAATGGCTTTCTTCAAAGTTGTATTTTGTTGAAATTGGCACATCATCCAACGGAAAACCCATGAATAAGTTCAATTTGTTTGAATACTTGATCGGCACACCCACTCGTTTTAGATACGGATAAAACATGAAGTCGTCGTATCGTTTCACATTTCGCTTGGATATCTGTTTCGGTATGAAATCTCCACCGAATTGAGTGTATAGCCATTGTTTCGCATTTGGTAAGTTTTTTGTTTCCTTGTGCTCGCTAAGTTCTTCTATGTATTCGGGGTTTGGCACATAACATTCATAATCCAACGAATGTTTTATAGCACTTACCTCAACTTGCACATAATACTCTGTCTTTTCTCCCGTTTCTTCATCAATATCAAGGTTTAAAGTCATCGCACATTGCCCACCACCTCTAGAAACTATGTTTATACATTTTAACCATTCGGTTAATCTTTCCAAACTCGCTACATTGTCGCCACTATCTCCAAGATATACATTGTCTAAATCGCCAAAGTATTTTAGGCTCGGTGAGTGATATGGTGCTATATCTGCGGGGATAGTTAAGCCCTCGTTCATATCCTTTATTTTAAGTGCCATATCAATACCCAATGCTTCTTTGATTGCCGCCGTGCATCCTTCCAAATTGTATTCTTTTTTCTCCAACATCAGCCCATCAAAACACAGGACACAGGTCTTTGGATTTCCAAAATATGAGAGCATTACTTGTAAAATGACATTTTCCATATCGCATAGAAGTGTATTCATGAAACTGGCTTGGTGGTTGAAGTCATCGCCCCTAGCAATTCTCTTTTGTTTAACTCGTTCAAAGTCTTCCGTATGAGCATTCGCGAATTGAGTGTGCAAAGTTATCATCTCTTGTTTGAAATTGGTCAGAAACTTTGTCCTCTTCGTCAGGGCATTATAGGCTTTACTTCCGCCATTGATAAGCGATAGATCTATCTGTTTGGCCTTGTCTCTATCCACTGCCACCTCTTTGCCATCTTCTTTTGTTGTAAATTTCATCAATGCTTCAATAGCCCTGTCTCTATTTTTCACATATGATTTCAAATATTTACATTCAAAATTAAACTTTTGGCACAGGTGTAGTAGAATAGCGGGGTGGGCATTTACCATGTCAATGTCAACATAGAAATCGCGGGCGATCGTATGTCGTATCTCGCGCGGGATATTTTGTAAAGATAATGAGCCAACCGCACAAAACCTTCCTTTTCCTTCATTTTGTCTATAAGTAACCGCGATCTTGTCGTTGAGAGAGTTTTGAAGATACTTTTTAATCAATGTAAATGGATCAATTTCATCGTATCGTTGTCTCCATCTTAATTGTTTTTTGTAATCTTCAAAATGGTTGATAATATAGGCTAATTTAGCGGTATTAAATACTTCATCTTTCGTCAAAAACTTAGTATTCAGTGCCGTAGTGGCTTCCATATTCTTTTGCATTTATTTTTTTGTTGGTTGTGTAATTATCCTCCCGAGTTTCCTTATGTATATTATACATAAGGCCAAACCTTTAACACGAAATTAAAATCATTAAGGACACGGACAGAGTAAAAAAAATGTAATCTGTGCATTGTCTTCACATATAGATTACTTCGGGTGTTTTGACTTTCTTAATGAATGTATAAGGGTTCCCCGTTGTCTTACACTTATAATACTTGTTATAGATTGTATCATCAGTATGTAAGTGTTATATTTTATGACTTGACTTGTAAAATTATCTTTTAACAATGTTAGTTTATATCGGTTACTCAGGCCATCACGCCACATGGGCTTATAGGTGCACTTTATACTCTTACTTATCTCTCTCGCCACTTCAGCGCTTTGCGGGTGTATCTCGTCCGAGATACGAAATACATAATGGCCTCGGGCATTAAACTCCATAAACTGCGCGATAACTACTTTAAACTCCTTATTCCATCTGGCCTCCATGCATTGCTTATACTTTTTTTCAACAAAGTATTTTTTTATAATGTCAGAAATAGTCTTTGCCCCTTGTTTCTTTAATTTTTCTTCTTCTGCCTTCGCCTTTGCCTTAGCCACCTGCTCAATTACTCTTTCATGTTCCATATACTCATCCAATTTCAAAAACCGCTCCCATTCTTCCATTAGTTCATAAATCCTGTCGGTTGCAGTTTGTCCAAATTTTTGTTTAATAGTAGAAATGAGTGCAGATATCTCGCCCATCTTGCGGACATTCCTGCCGTTAGACTTTATGGCTAACTTGCCCTCACATCCGACTATCTGTGGCTCTCCTTTAATCCCCACTTTTATCTTCTCTATTGTTCGTTCTCTGTATTATTTTCACAATTTCTTCCAATTCATCTTTTGCCTTACTT
>WBZZ01002391.1:120000-130000 GCA_019918135.1 Paulinella micropora | reverse complement strand
TTGTTCACAAGATCCTGAACGACTTCTTTCGACACGCCGGCGGACGAACTACCCTGAATACAATACCGGTCGCAGTTGTTTTGAAAGAAGTCGTTCATTTCTTGCGAACAAGGCAGTGGCAGAACAAACCAACAGCAACGACAACAACAACAACAAAGAATAATAATAATAATAATAATAATAATAATAATAATAATAATAATAATAATAATAATAATAGTATATCTCCTGCCAATTGCTGAGACAAAAGGCCATGTGCATCCAGTCCTCCATTCCATAAGGAAAGTCTCCACACCAATCGGTGGAATAAAGGAAGTGACGGCATAGAACATCACTCAGGAGCTTTATACCAATCAGCCCATGGAAAGGGACCGATGGCCTATGTACTCCCTAAATAATAATAATAATAATAATAATAATAATAATAATAATAATAATAATAATAATAATAATAATAATAATAATAATAAAGTTTGAAAAAAAAAATGTCAGCGCTTCCCGTTAGAGAGATTATACTCGGAAAAAAAAAGACAGGGAAAGGCTCACTGATAGAATGCCACACACACTAGCTAGCCATACTAAAGCTAGTAGCTATACTCCCCTCTCTAAACTATATGCTGCGGCGCCCAAAGAGACCTTTTGACCCCCCCCCCCCCCCCCCGGGGGCCCCCCCCCTCACAAAAAAAAAGAAAAAGAAGAAGAAGGAGTAGGAAAGATTATACCTCCAACGACATGTATATGGGCTATCAACCAGCATATGCGGAGTTTAAGATCTTTTACGCGCGCAACGACCCTCCTCCCCAGCATCTACCACCAAAGGGTTATGAGTTAGCGTCACAGTTTAACGCCTTGAGGCCATTGGGCTGAATAATAATAATAATAATAATAATAATAATAATAATAATAATAATAATAACTAATAAAAGATGAACAGAAGAAAAAGCTAATAATAATAATAATAATAATAATAATAATAATAATAATAATAATAATAATAATAATAGTGCTTCTCTGTCAATGGCTGATGCAAATCTGCACATGCGCCTCCATCGTCTCACCCGTGAGGAGAGTACGAAGAATTGACGATAGGCTCTAATGACACCCCCGCAAGGGCAGTTCCAACACTTCCAGACGGACCGGTATGTTCAATGAAAATACTGGTGGCACCGACGGGAATCGAACTGGCGACAGGGCCCAGATGGTAGAACTTGACCACTGGGCTATCACGGTGTCCATAATAATAATAATAATAATAATAATAATAATAATAATAATAATAATAATAATAATAATAATAATAATAATAATAATAATAATAATAATAATAGTGCTTCTCAGTCAATGGCGAATGCATTTCTGCACATGTGCCTCCATCGTCTCACCCGCGAGGGGAGTACGAAGATTTGACTATAGGCTCTACTGACATCCCCGCAAGGCAGCTCCAAGCCTTCCAGACAGACCAATACTTTCAAAGAAAATATCCTTTGAAAATACTGGCACCGACGGGAATCGAACTGGCGACAGGTCCCAGATGGTAGACCTTAACCACTGGGCTATCGCGGTGCCACATAATAATAATAATATAATAATAATAATAATAATAATAATAATAATAATAATAATAATAATAATAATAATAATAATAATAATAATAATAATAATAATAATAATAATAATAATAATAATAATAATAATAATAATAATAATAATAATAATAATAATAATAAAATAATAATAATAATAATAATAATAATAATAATAATAATAATAATAATAATAATAATAATAATAATAATAATAATAATAATAATAATAATAATAATAATAACAGTATGAAATTAAAAAAAAATGACAGCGCTTCCCGTTAGAGGGATTATACTCGAAAAAAAAAAGACAGGGAAAGGCTCACTGATAGAAGGCCACACACACTAGCTAACTATACTAAAGCTAGTAACTAACTCCTTTCTGTAAACTATGCTACAGTATCCAGTAATAATAATAATAATAATAATAATAATAATAATAATAATAATAATAATAATAATAATGATAATAATAGTGCTTCTCTGTCAATGGCTGATGCATTTCTGCACATGCGCCTCCATCGTCTCACCCGTGAGGGGAGTACGAAGAATTGACGATAAGCTCTAATGACACCCCCGCAAGGGCAGTTCCAACAAATAATGATAATAATAATAATAATAATAATAATAATAATAATAATAATAATAATAATAATAATAATAATAATAATAATAATAATAATAATAATAATAATAATAATAATAATAATAATAATAATAATAATAATAATAATAATAATAACAATAATAATAATAATACCAGTCTTGATAATCTAATCCGGATAGGAATGTGAAAATTCCTTTGTGGGCCCACACGCGAACCTTCCCCGAATCCAGAGGGGGAAACCCACTCAGCTGGTCATCCTCCTCTTCCTTCTTCTTCCTCTCCTCCTCCTCCATCTTCTTCCTCTCTTCCTCCTCCTTCTTCCTCTCCTCTTCCTCCTTCTTCTTCCTCTCCTCCTCCTCCTCCTTCTTCTTCTTCCTCTCCTCCTCCTCCTTCTTCTGCTTCTCCTCCTCCTTCTTCTTCTTCTCCTCCTCCTCCTTCTTCTTCTTCTCCTCCTCCTCCTTCTTCTTCTTCTCCTCCTCCTCCTTCTTCTTCTTCTTCTTCTCCTCCTCCTTCTCCTCCTCCTCCTCCTTCTTCTTCTTCTCCTCCTCCTTCTTCTCCTTCTCCTCCTCCTCCTTCTTCTTCTTCTTCTTCTCCTCCTCCTCCTCCTCCTTCTCCCTCTTCTTCTTCTTCTTCTTCTCCTCCTTCTTCTTCTTCTTCTGCTCCTCCTCCTTCTTCTTCTTCTTCTCCTCCTCCTCCTTCTTCTTCTTCTTCTCCTCCTCCTCCTCCTTCTTCTTCTTCTCCTCCTCCTTCTTCTCCTTTTCATCCTTCTTCTTCTTCTTCTCCTCCTTCTTCTTCTTCTCCTCCTCCTTCTTCTTCTCCTTCTCCTTCTCCTTCCCTTTGTCCTTCTTTTTTTGCTTCTCCTTCTTCTCCTTCTCCTTCTCCTTCTCCTGTCTCTTCTGCCTTTTTGCGGGAGGAGCTTCTCCCAATCCGTCGTCCCAGGGCACAGGCTTATTCTTGAGCAGGATCCCTGCGATGCATGCATTATAAATACATACATACATACATAATACCTTGTGCATTCCAGGTGTAGCTGAAGCCGCGGACCAACTCCTCCAAATCGCCTTTGCCCTGCATGTTGCACATTAAATAAATAAGTAAGTAAGTAAGTGAGCAAGCATATACCAGATCATGCTTGCAAAAGACGGCGTGGGGAATCTCCACACAATCAAAGGGCAGCACGTCTGCAGACCCGTTGATTTTAAGGAACAATTCCCCACGCGAATTTTTGAGAATGGCTTGCAGAGTCTTGGCAATGTGCTTCGTAGACATGCCAGAGTCAGAAAGTGATCCTACACGTTGACAAACGAGCAAAATGAGTTGAATTCCAAAGACATAACTACCAGTCAGCGCCTTCAACCTTAAAATTTTTCTCGGGCCGGTCTGAAATTTGAACGTGTGGAAAAAGGGTCGTGTTATTATCAAACTTTTGTGCAGAGATTTTATTAAGAGCATGACATTTCGAGAAGATGTAACAGCATTCCCGCTCTTTCCCCAGCTCAGAATGAGCGGGAATGCTATTCTTTTTTTCTGTACACAACAATCTGTGGAAAAAACTCTGCACAAAAGTTTGTGAAAAGCGACCGGCATGATTTTGCATTTCCTTCCTACGTACTCTCAACTCATGTCATCCCTTGCATGTTTCTGCTATAACGTGTTTGTTGAAGCTATAAATGTCATTTCCTAACATTGCACGACCCAGCTTAATCTATTTTTCATAAACCAGCAATTCGATGAAACTCGTTTTTGGATTGCTGTTTTGCAAACTTTTGTGCAGAGATTTTATTGAGAACATGACATTTCGAGAAAAT
This sequence comes from Paulinella micropora, assembly GCA_019918135.1. Taxonomy (NCBI): domain Eukaryota; phylum Cercozoa; class Imbricatea; order Euglyphida; family Paulinellidae; genus Paulinella; species Paulinella micropora. The sequence goes on along the minus strand of WBZZ01002391.1, from coordinate 126,002 downwards.
GTAACAGCATTCCCGCTCTTTTCCCAGCTCAGAATGAGCGGGAATGCTATTCTTTTTTTCTGTACACAACAATCTGTGGAAAAAACTCTGCACAAAAGTTTGTGAAAACCGACCGGAATGATTTTGCATTTCCTTCCTACGTACTCTCAACTCATGTCATCCCTTGCATGTTTCTGCTATAACGTGTTTGTTGAAGCTATAAATGTCATTTCCTAACATTGCACGACCCAGCTTAATCTATTTTTCACAAACCAGCAATTCGATGAAACTCGTTTTCGGACTGCTGTTTTGCAAACTTTTGTGCAGAGATTTTATTAAGAGCATGACATTACGAGAAGATGTAACAGCATTCCCGCTCTTTTCCCAGCTCAGAATGAGCGGGAAAGCTATTCTTTTCTTCTGTACACAACAATCTATGGAAAAAACTCTGCACAAAAGTTTGTGAAAACCGACCGGCATGATTTTGCATTTCCTTCCTAGTACGTACTCTCAACTCATGTCATCCCTTGCATGTTTCTGCTGCAACGTGTTTGTTGAAGCTATAAATGTCATTTCCTAACATTGCACGACCCAGCTTAATCTATTTTTCACAAACCAGCAATTCGATGAAACTCGTTTTTGGATTGCTGTTTTGCAAACTTTTGTGCAGAGATTTTATTGAGAGCATGACATTTCGAGAAGATGTAACAGCATTCCCGCTCTTTTCCCAGCTCAGAATGAGCGGGAATGCTATTCTTTTCTTCTGTACACAACAATCTGTGGAAAAAACTCTGCACAAAAGTTTGTGAAACTGACCGGCATGATTTTGCATTTCCTCTTCAATATATTATTATTATTATTATTATTATTATTGTTATTATTATTATTATTATTATTATTATTATTATTATTATTATTATTATTATTATTATTATTATTATTATTATTATTATTATTATTATTATTATTATTATTATTATTATTATTATTATTATTATTATTATTATTATTGTTGCTTGGAGCTGCCTTGCGGGGGTGTCAGTAGAGCCTATCGTCAAATCTTCGTACTCCCCTCACGGGTGAGACGATGGAGGCACATGTGCAGAAATGCATTCGCCATTGACTGAGAAGCACTATTATTATTATTATTATTATTATTATTATTATTATTATTATTATTATTATTATTATTATTATTATTATTATTATTATTATTATTATTATTATTATTATTATTATTATTGAGTCTTTGGAGCGGAGCCGCGTCACCGAACGGCCCCGTGCTACCAATGGAGGCACATGTCCGACAGGATCAAAGGCCAATTGACTGATAAATCTATTATTATTATTATTATTGTTATTATTGTTATTATTATTATTATTATTATTATTATTATTATTATTATTATTATTATTATTATTATTATATAGCATAGTTTAAAGAGGGGAGTATAGATACTAGCTTTAGTATAACTAGCTAGTGTGTGTGGCCTTCTATCAGTGAGCCTTTCTCTGTCCTTTTTTTTTTTTAGTGATTCCCTCTAACGGGAAGCGCTGCCATTTTTTTCATGTGTATTTCAAACTTTAGGTATGCCATGCTGAGGGCTAGCAAGGCGCCGATATATGTGGCACACCGTGGTGGTGGCTACGGAGTCTTTGCTGATAATACCTTCCTCCTTCTTTTCAGCTTGGGCTCCTCGAACCAGGAGGAAAGTCTTTGCGTGCTGCAGATCATGCTGCATTTTCTGATCATTTCACTATGAAAATTGGGAGTTCCCTGCAAACAGGGATGCATCCAATTAAATTCATTAACGAATCGAGCAGGAATGCAATGCATCTCATCAACTCTTCATCGCAAGGGTTCAACAAGCTCGACGATGACACTTGCCGACCGAACGTGAAGGTAAATTATGTTAGTTGTTACATACATCCATGCAATGTAAGTTTTTGTTACGTGTGTTGTATTTTTTCTATAAATATTGTTGTAAATAATGTCAGGTCAGCAAGGGTACTCCTATTGTGACTGTCACCACCGCAATATCGAAAGATCAAGAGATTTTGCTCAGCTATGCGCCTAATCCAGACCTAGAGATAGCTACGCTGCCAAGCGATGCACATCCGGTCTGGTTGAAAGAGGCTGCCAAGGAAGGAGCTAAAATCCCAGTTTTCCTGTTCGAGACTGACATTGGTCATGTATGTTTCATCGTTCCTGAGAAAGAACATCCGCTTCCACTTAAGTCAATTTCCTTGCTTCATGAAGCAAAGGTTGAACTTTTAGCGTCGGTCAGCAGTATTAGTTCTGATGGAAAGCAACCGCTCTCCAGGTCATCATCTATTCCGCCGGAAAAAAAGAGGAAGCTTCTCGACAGCGTGTCCTCAATTTCAGATAGTCGCCGCACGCTTCTGCCCAGGGAAAGCTCGGACATTACAGTCATCACAGAAAAATCAAGCTTGAGTGATGCACAGGTAAAAAATAAATAAATGAAAATTATTACTGAGAAGATTCTTTTTTACAGGCAGGTGTTCCTGACGTTGATGCTAACCTCGACAGCTGGAAACAGTCAGACAGTTCTACTGTCACTACAGGATATGATGTTAGTAGCTGCAGCAGCTCTAGACTATATCTTCCTACTGGCTCCATGGTAATTTTTTTTCTCTACCTGTCTATGTTCATGCTGGTTAATGTTCATAAGCGATCTTGTTTGCGTAGAACGTCGACGAAGAGTGTTCAGATACGGATTCAAACGGTGATGCTGCATCTATCAACCCTGGATTGCTTCCTCCTCTGGTCGGCGTGGACGATGCGGAATTATCCAACGAGCTTCGATTGAACTTCGACGAGCTTATGGAATCGAATGAGCTGTTGTATAACATCATGAGATTATCACCAATTCCTTACAGCAGACCACGTAAGAATCCAACGCGCCCCTACACGATGAAAAGTCGCACGAAAGGTGCAGTGAAGCTTCAGAGACCGTCTGCGCTCCAAAAACTGTTGGGGATTACCTTCGCAGACTTGGACAGGGAAGTTAAGTCTGTCTGCTGCAAAAAGTGGAAGTGTTATTCATTTATCGACACGCGTGATGTGCTTTACACGAGAGCGAAGAATGCGTCATCGTCTCTCAGTGAGCTTTATTCTTGGGCAGCTTCGCAGCTTGAATCGTTTCAAACAAAAACTGGATCGTTTCAGTATATGTATTTAACGGAGGCTGTGTGCAAAGTAGCCTGGCAGCGTATCTACGGGATCGGTGATAAAGTTTTGTCAAGAGCACACAAACTTCTTGCAAATAACACGAAGGTTTTGACAAAAAGCTACTCAACCGTTCCTGAAACAGAAGATGTGGTAGCAGTATTACTCTGCGAGAAGTTCATGGAGAGTTACCCGGAGATATGCAGCGACGGAATATGGAGGATGCAAGAAATGGCTCAGGACGCAGGAGTCCAAAACTATGTTCGCGAGAATTGGAAAGATATGTGCCTTCGGTTTGGTTGTTCGAAACGAGTTGATCCAAATAATCCTCCGACAGACAATACGATCAACAAAGTTTGGCGCATGGATTTTCCGCACGTCAAGTTTGTCAGAGGTATTATGCATATTTTCGTTATCATTACTTATTACAGGTTTGTTTTGCAGAAGGAGATTTCTCAAAATGCGAGATCTGCACAGAGCTTGCTGCTGATCATTCTAACGGTTTCAGGACTGAAGTAGAAGCTCAAGAATGGCGTCGCCGTAGCAGGCTTCATCACAAAATTCACAGGGCGTGCCGCGTTGCCAGCATGCAGCGCAAGAAGGCAGCACCAGCAGATTTTGCTGCCACAGTCATATCAGCCGATATGAAACCGCCAGTGAAGATCCCATCTTGCCGCCGCGCCGCGAAAGATTTCAAAGGAAAAATTGTGTTTCGCCTTTGCGTTGGAATCAATACCTGCTACACTACCGATACGCATTTTATTCTGACGTACCTTGAAGGCGCGGTAGAACACGGCGCGAACAGCAACATTACTATGCTTGCCGCACTTTTACATTGGCAACTTTGGAACCCTCGCACAATGCAAGCGTGGAAATTATATCTTGAGTGGGACGGAGCTGGTGATAACACCGCGTGGGCGATGCTGGGTTTCCTTGGGCTCAATGTCGTTGACAGAGGAATCCGTTTCCAAGTAGAGTCACATCGCAAGCCACCAGGGCACGGGCACGATGGAGATGATCAGGAATTTCCAGTTATGGATATCGGGTGGAAGAGCACCTTCCTGACAACTAACATCGCTCAAGCGTTATTAAAGCTCATTCTTGCATTCAAGAAGCAGCACAAGAAGAGGCATGTGCTGGTTGTTCTCGGATGTAACTACGACTGGATGACTCATTTTAGCCCGTGTATGAACAAGAGTTTCAAAAACTACAACAAACCCTTGGCATATAGAATCACCAAGAAAGATCCTGACGCTTTGCCGACTGTAGAGATCGCTACTTGGGGAGACGCACAGGATTTTCATGGAGTGCGTGATGATCCCAGAGGAGAACCGATCAATTTGTTTATCGGACGCCCCGGTAATAATATTATCTATCTTTCTCTTTCTCTCTCTCTCTATATATATATATATATATATCTATATCTCTCTCTCTTTCTCTCGTTCTATCTATCTATCTCTCTCTCTATTTATGACAGCGACCGACATGCCTCCCAAGCTTCCAGTCGGCTACTTCGTCAATCCGCGCCTGAAGAAGGATATTCGTGCTTTGGCTACTAAATACCTAGGGCCGGATGAGCGAGCACATGTGGAGGAAATGTTAGCAGGTGGAAATTTGACCAGAGTAGAGGTGGATGGAGATTACTTCGAAGGCGGCCTGCCCGGCCGTCCTGCTCATATGTCCTGTGTCGATGCAAAAGGCAAGGAATGGAGAGCAGAATTTCGATTGATCGACGAGCTACCTGTAAATTGGATGGAGTTGCCTCAAGAACGACAGGAGAAAATGAACGCACTTACGCGTTTGACCGATGAAGAGCTGCTGTCCTTACCACACACTTATTTTGTTAATGAAGGACGTCCTCCAGCTCACCCGAGATGGCGTGGTGCAAGACAGCTTACTAGCGAAGAAAAGCAGGAGCAGGATTTAGCATTTGGAAATGCTTCTGAGCCTTGGCGGAAAATTCTCACGTTGCTAAGATCGTCAGAGGAAAAAAAGCAATTTGCGTCCAAGCAGATGGTAGTTAGCGAATTGAAATCATGGATGAGAATGCATGGTGTTGCAACGCAAAACTCCGATCGGAAACAGTTCAAGAAGGCAGAGCTTATTGAACAAGCGTGGAACCATTTCGAACGATGCGACTGTGGGTTGCCTGAGGAAGAAGAGCTTGGTGCTGCTCAGCCTGCAGAACCAGTGGCAGATTCAGAGGATGACTTATCTGATACTTCATCTTCCAGTTCATCAACTGACTCATCGTCTGATCGATCTTCTGGTTCAGAGGAAGAAAAGCATGGTATTAGTTTTCTTCTTCTTCTTCTTCTTCTTCTTCTTCTTCTTCTTCTTCTTCTTCTTCTTCTTCTTCTTCTTCTTCTTCTTCTTCTTCTTCTTCTTCTTCTTGTTCTTTTCCTCCTTAACATGATGCTATCCATATTGTAGATGATTCAGATCGCTCCGACGCAAGTTGGAGAATGCGTAACTCAGGAATCCGTTTGCGCGGACGTCGCCGCGCACGTCGTGCTGCGGGTGGACGTGGACGTGGACGTGGACGTGGTCGTATGTGATTATTTTTTTTGAATGAATTTTTCTGGGTCCGACTTTTTCATAATGGTTTTTGTCTAGGGCAACTGCAACTGTAACGCTTCTTCTAAAAACTGAAATTAGAAATTTGTTTAACTCTGATAATGCACCAGAATCTGATGTGAAGCGTCCTCCCTCCGACCCATTCCCCCCCCCCCCCCCCCCCACCCCCCCCCCCTCCCCCCTCTACGTACCAGCGTACGTCACAGCGGGCAAACATAGTTTTTTGAAGGTAAAACCATGTCTTAATATAGTAAAA
>WBZZ01002391.1:72500-107500 GCA_019918135.1 Paulinella micropora | reverse complement strand
AATATATATATATATATGTGTGTGTATATGCCTGCCATGTTATATGCATATTCCTTTACCTACATCTGGCCTTTCATTATACAGTTTACTGCATATAATATATGCATGTGTATGTATAACATTGTATGTATATGTATGAATGAATGTCTGTCTGTCTATCTGTTTTCTGTATGTCTGTCTAGATGATTCTGTATATGTAGCACATATACGTATAATATCAATATGTATGTATGTATGCATGTATGCATGTATGTACGTATGCGTGCAGGCATGCATTATGCATGCCTGCCATGTATGCATATTCCTTTACCTACATCTGGCATTTCATTATGCTGCTTTGTTCTTTGATAGGGATCAATGTCTGGAGATGAAGACGATTATGTGCAAGGTGTGGCAGATATGTTGGGCCAGGAGGGCAACAGTATTGTAATTATGATGGACGACAAATCTAGAGGCAAAAGCAGAAGCCGTACTAGGAGCAGGAGCAGCAGCAGCAGCCGTACTAGGAGCAGGAGCAGCAGCAGTTCCGGTCGGAGTAGCAGAAGCAGTACTAGGAGCAGGAGCAGGAGTCCCGGTCGGAGTAGCATCAGGAGGAGCAGGAACAATTTGCAGAATGGTGAAAAGCAGGAGGAACAGGAAAAGCAGCATCAACAAGTGCCGAACAGCACAGCGAATGATAGACTTATTTCTTTCGCAGCAGGAGTAACTGGACAGCCAGGGTATTGGATGTTGGAAGGAATAACTCACGTATCTGACACTCTCGTGTACGCTGAGCGGTGTTGGAAAATCAATAAGCCCCGAGAGCCGGGTAAAGCAGAACGTAGCAAGTCCACACAGTGGGCGCATAATTTCTTTCTCACTCAGGATGTTAATCTGAAGTTTAGAAAGAAGCAGAAAACTACCACAGGCTGGAAGATAGCAAGAATTCAAGGGGAACTGTGCTCACCAGGTGAACTGTTGACTCTATCAATTTACTTCTATCATGAAGAAAAAAAAAAAAAAAGGTTTTTGGGAGCTCCTGAACTTATATCAAGCAAAGGGCACTTCAAAAAGCCTGCCGAGGAACCAACCGATCGTGAAAACGTAAAGTCCTTGACTGCCGAGTGGATGAAAGTAGAAGATTACGATAGCTCTGCGTGGGATCGTGCCGCAGACAAAGTTACTAAGCCTCATGCAGAAACAATCACGCAGACCAGCCCGAGTGGCCGCAGGACACCAGGGCTGCCGGGAAAGCGGGGTAAAACGGGACAAACGGGTAAACAGGGCAGGCCAGGGGCTCAAGGTAAAGAGGGAAAGCAGGGTAAAGAGGGAACGCAGGGTAAAGAGGGACCTGCTGGTCCAAAGGGAAAGGAGGGTAAAGAGGGACCTGCTGGCCCAGCTGGACCTGCTGGCCCAGCTGGATCTGCTGGTTGTGATTCAAGTGCACTGCAGCGTCAGAATGAAAGGCTGACTGAAAAGTATCACCAGTTAGCGACGAATTCAGTTAATACCCTCAAGGAAGTTGCTTTGTCTGCTATTAGTAGATGCTCGGCAGGGAAATCGTCTGAGGAACCTGCTTCTAAGAAATCCAAGATCGAGCCCGCATCCGGCAGCTTTAGCCTAGGTAAAGCTATTAAGATTGTGCTCTTGAAAGCGATGAATGAGTGTAAAGAAGAAACATTTGAGGAGGCTGCAGTACTTGACGAACTTCTGAATGTAACCAGACTCTCGGAAGGACAACAAAGATGGTCTAGTATGAATTCAAGTTGGACGCAAACGCCTCAGGTAAGCTTATTGATTTCAAGGAAATGATGGAAGCGCTTCTTGTGACGTTTCCATGCGACTAAACCAGATGCTGCAAGATTGAATCTCTAGGCTCCTCCTCCGACCCCTCCCCACCTCCCCCCCCCCCCCCCCCCCTCACTCTACCATCAGAAAAATTTATCTACTATTCCCACTGCAGGCAAGCTTTTCATTACTAATCACTGTTACTACAAAAAGATAATGTATATCATTTATTACATGTATCAGTACTTCAAAGTTGTTGACTCTCAAATGACGAAGCCACACCACCACCCCCCCCCCCCCCTCCTCATCTTTTGCGGATCCGTCTTGACTTAAATTATTAACTTTCTTTGCTGCATAATTATTTTTTAAGAATATAAATTTGTATAATCATGATCAACAAATTAATTGTTTAAATATTATCTAATAAACTGTATTAACTTTGTTGCCATGAATCATTTATTTTATTAATAATAGACGGATCATCGGGTTCAGGCTTAGCTTAGCTGGTCACCACTAGTGACTCTCCCGGCATCACCAGTACCAGAATCTGAACCCCGGGCCACCGAAACTCAAAATTTGATTCCGAGCCAACAAGTTTTCTCACTACATTAGTAAAGCTTTTCTTAGTTTGAATTATAATTGAAGTTAATATTCCAGAATAAGATAGTTTGGTATATTAGTCCAAAACTAGATAGTTTGGTAGTTTGGTTTGGCAGGAGACAACTATTTTAATGTGACATCGCCTCTGGCTTAGCCTAGTAAACTTTCAGTCGTCAAGCCTGCCCTTCACATATGTTTACATATGGCCTCTAAAGAAAAATTTCCGTGACCCAAATACCGGCTGTAAATATTAATACTGATGTTCGCCTTCTCGGTGTTACTAGTAGTATTAATAGTTCAATAGTTTTGCACCATTCAACTTGAATTAATAGAGTACTTGACCGCCCACTATTTAGTAGTGATATTATAAGTGTGACTCTTGCAGCGTAAAAGTTAGAAGGGAAGTGGTAAAGGGGGACCGTAGTAGTAGTGTCTATGTCCCTGCGGATGCCGGCCCCGGCAACCGCCGGACGGTGCCACCCGGCATCCAGTTGACTTTTAAGCGTCGCCGAACTATTATATTAATATTGTATTAATATTGCTGTTGACATTCAAGACAACAAAAAAAATTGATTTTTCTGTTTTGGTTGGAATTTCAGTTTTGGTTGGAATTTTGATTTTGGGTGAAAATTTGAATTTTTCAAATTAACTGCTATATTCGTCCGCAAAATATCGTAAATTTTCGCGAAATGTTACCGTTAAATTTGAAAATTTGAATTTTTGTCACAAAAATGAAAAACTGTCACAAAAATGAAAATCTGACACAAAAATGAAAAACTAATTTTTGTTGTTGTCTTGAATGTCAACAGCAATATATATTGATAATTTCTAAAAAGAATCCACAGAAATCATTAGAAGTTGAAATGTTGGAGTCAAAGTTCCTCAATCAGAATCAAGTTCGGGAATCGACTAGTATTAATATATATTTATATATACATATTAATACATATATATATATATATTAATATATATATATATATATATATATATATATGTATATATATATATACATTAATAAAATTTCAGCTCAGTCCGGCTTTGAGTCGAAGTTATGACTGACTTTTTGAAAGCTATATCATCATTAATATTAATGTTTTTTCAAAGCGCTGACCCTCCTGCCGGATGCCTGACGTTTTTCACGGGAAGTCGTTTTTTGAAGTTTTTTAACCGAAAAAATGGTGGACGGTCGTGTACCTCTGCGTTGTGTACCTCTGCGTTGTTTTTGTGATCAAGAGCCGCAGTGCTTTTGCGAGGTGTGGAATTGGAAATAATAATTTTTGATATTATATAATATTTATGGTTGCGTTCATATCAAGAACAGCAAAATATCTTCAGTGTCTCTGTTTTTTTTGTTGGTTGCTTCAACACACCAAATTTCTTCTTGGTTTCATGGTTGCAAAAGCATGCCCCTCGTAGGCAGAGTGCAATGAGAACAACAACCTTGCCACGGTTACAGTATTGTACAACAACAACAACAACAACAACAACAACAACAACAACAACAACAACAACATCAACATCAACAACAACAACAAAAAAAAAAAAAAAAAAAAAAAAAAAAAAAAAAAAAAAAAAAAAAAAAAGCAGCGCAGTGGCCGATTCAGAACTGGTTTATTATATTATCTTACACAATAATAGAATACTTGCCCCTGACTCATAGAGCTGAGTGGGAAGCAGAAATTTTACAATAAGATAACTTCACAGCTGAGCAACCACTCAAAAAGGAAAATTCTCAACATTGGGAAACAATGACGGAAGTATCTACACTAGTGAGTAAAACATCACAGAAACCTCTCAGACAAAAATGTTATGGGACTTTAATTTACTTATTAATACAAGGCTATTGAACCACTGACCGACCTATCACCTATCTACCTATCTACCTAGCTAATACTAACTTAGACTACCCATCTACCCTCGTATGCTCCTACTTTCCTTCCCTGCCCAGCCTTTTTACCTTACCAACCTAATTACCAATACGCCTACCTATCTCGCTACCTTACCACCTACCTATCTACGTATCAATCTATCTGCCTACTAAACTACCTACGTAGACTCTACCACAACCAACTACCTCTGACCTACCTCCATACTGACATACCTGCCTTCTAACGAGGTAACTACTTGAATACCTTGCCTACACATTAATACCTCCTACCTACCTTGTCTATATTATCCATTCAACTAGTAATCCGCGCCGACTTGAGGGCACTGGTAGGTACGTAGGTAGTTACGTACGTACGTACAAACGAACGTATGTAAATAGATAGATAGATAGATAGATAGATAGATAGATAGATAGATAGATAGATAGATAGATAGATAGATAGATAGATGGATGGATAGATGGATAGATGGATAGATAGATAGATAGATAGATAGATAGATAGATAGATAGATAGATATTTTAGACAGACAGACAGACAGAAAGATATACAGATATACAGATAGATAGATAGATAGATAGATAGATAGATAGATAGACAGATAGACAGATAGACAGATAGATAGATAGATAGATAGATAGATAGATAGATAGGTAGCTAGGTAGCTAGGTAGCTAGATAGGTATATAGGTAGCTAGGTAGCTAGATAGCTAGATAGCTAGATAGCTAGATAGCTAGATAGCTAGATAGCTAGATAGATAGATAGATAGATAGATAGATAGATAGATAGATAGATAGATAGATAGATAGATAGATAGATAGATAGATAGATAGGCAGGCAGGCAGGCAGGCAGGCAGGCAGGTAGGTAGGTGGGTAGGTAGGTAGGTAGGTAGGTAGGTAGGTAGGTAGATAGATAGATAGATAGATAGATAGATAGATAGATAGATAGATAGATAGATAGATAGATAGATATATGGATAGATAGATAGATAGATAGATAGATAGATAGATAGATAGATAGCTCTCTCTCTCTCTCTCTCTCTTTCTTCCTCTCTCTCTGTCTCTCTCTGTCTCTCTCTGTCTCTCTCTGTCTCTCTCTCTCTATCACGCTCTCTCTCTCTCTCTCTCTCTCTCTCTCTCTCTCTCTCTCTCTCTTCCAGCGCTCACTTGGAGGCAGCGGCCAGCCATCGTTGTGCAATTTGTGTCTTCGGGTGCTCTGCCCCCAGGACGGTCTCGAAGCCCGACGCGGCTTGCTGCAACAGGGGCCTAGCTTCCGCTAGCCGGCCCTGCTGGTAGAGCAACACGCCGAGGTTCATGGCAGACCCCAAAGTGTCTGGATGCTGCGGCCCGAGAGTCTTATCGCGTGCTTGCAGGGCCCTGCGGCACAGACGCTCGGCCTCTCCCAGCTTGCCCTGCTCTCGCAGCAACCCGGCCAGGTTGTTGACAGTACCCAACGTGTCCGGGTTCTCGGCCCCGAGAGTCTTCTCGCGTGCTTGCAGGGCCCTGCGGCACAGACGCTCGGCCTCCGCTAGCTTGCCCTGGTCTTGCAGCAACACGGCCAGGTTGTTGACAGCAGTCAGCGTGAGCGGGTGCTCGGCCCCCATAGTCTTCTCGCTTGCTGACAGGGCCCTGCGGATCAGAGGCTCGGCCTCCGCCAGCTTGCCCTGCTCTTGCAGCAACGTGGCCAGGTTATTGACAGAAGTCAACGTCTCCGGGTGCTCGGCCCCGTGAGTCTTCTCGCGTGCTTGCAGGGCCCTGCGGAGCAGAGGCTCGGCCTCCGCCAGCTTGCCCTGCTTTTGCAGCAACATGGCCAAATTGTTGACAGAAGTCAACGTGTTTGGGTGCTCTGCCCCGAGAGTCTTCTCGCGTGCTTGCAGGGCCCTGCGGAACAGAGGCTCGGCCTCCGCCAGCTTGCCCTGGTCTAGCAGCAACCCGGTCAGGTTGTTGACAGAAGTCAACGTGAGCGGGTGCTCGGACCCAAGAATCTCTTGTGCTTGCAGGGCCCTGCGGAACAGAGGCTCGGCCTCTCCCAGCTTGCCCTGGTCTTGCAGCAACGAGGCCAGGTTGCTGCTCAAAGTCAACGTGCCCGGGTGCTCGGCCCCCAGAGTCTTCTCGTGTCCTTGCAGGGCCCTGCGGAGCAGAGGCTCGGCCTCTCCCAGCTTGCCCTGGTCTCGCAGCAAGTTGGCCAAATTGTTGACAGTACTCAACGTCGTCGGGTTCTCGGCCCCGAGAGTCTTCTCGCTTGCTTGCAGGGCCCTGCGGAACAGAAGCTCGGACTCCGCCAGCTTGCCCTGCTCTCGCAGCAACGCGGCCAGGTTGTTGACAGAAGCCAACGTGTCTGGGTGCTCTGCCCCGAGAGTCTTCTCGCGTGCTTGCAGGGCCCTGCGGAACAGACGCTCGGCCTCCGCCAGCTTGCCCTGCTCGAAGAGCAACATGGCCAGGTTGTTGACAGAAGTCAACGTGTTTGGGTGCTCGGCCCCGAGAGTCTTCTCTTTTGCTTGCAGGGCCCTGCGGAGCAGAGGCTCGGCCTCCGCCAGCTTGCCCTGCTTTTGCAGCAACATGGCCAGGTTGTTGACAGAAATCAACGTGCTCGGGTGCTCGGCCCCGAGAGTCTTCTCACTTGCGACCAAGCAAGAACGGAGAAGTTGCTCTCCTCCCTGTAGGTCGCCCTGTTCATAAAGTAGTACGCCCACTTGGTTCATGAGTACCAAAGTGCCTTGATCCGTCTTTCCTTCCCTGGCCCTGAGCGCGTCGCGACCCGCCTGCGCTAGCCACGCCCGCATCTGAGCCAGCACGGCCTTGTTCGTCTCGTGCGCTCCCCCTCCCTGCCCTTCCACCAGAGCCAAGATTTTCTCTTGGTCCTCTTTTTTGAAGGCCTGCGCCTTGTTCACGTCTATTTGGCATAACGACGCCACGATAGAATCAAAATCATTCAAAAGAGCGCTTTCAAAGTCCTTCGCCTCGGCTTGAGACAAGCAGATTTCAAACGTCGCCCCCGTATCCCGTGCACAGAAGATCTCCCACAAGCACCATGAGCGAGTCAAGGGCAGCGGGTTCCTCCAGGGGGAGAGGATCAGCACCGTGTGGCCGATATCCTTCACGTTCTCTCGAAACGCGTTGAACCAGAAGTTTTGATCGACCTTGGCCGTCTCATGCTGGTTGACAGTAAAGATGGTCAAACCAGAGAAAGGTCCGGCTTCTCAGGTCGCCTTTGTCCGGCCAGTGTGCAGCGATAGCCTCCACCACGTTCTTGAACGAATATTTCCAGGCGTGGGAAAGAAACACGGTGGCGGTCGCCACGCCGGCGCGGTCTTGCGGGTCCTGCGACCGGGCCAGCAGCTCCACGTAGGAGCATTTCTGGTTCGCGGTGGCGGGCTTGACCAGATTGCGCACCACGTCATCGGTGGTGGCGCCCACAGCCAGGCAGCCCGCAGCGTGCCAGCGCTGGTACGTGGCCAGCAGCAGCGCTACCGACACACCGCGCCTCGGGATCGGGGAGCTCGCCTCCTTGGCCTCGCGCGGCGCTGGGCGAGTCAGCGATGTGGCTGCGGCGGCGGCGGCCTGGCGGGTCAAGGTCTCTGCTCGTATCACAGGCGCAACACCAGGCTTGGGAGATGCGCACATATCACATGCCGAGTCGTCGCTACCATTCAGGTAGGTGCACCGAACGCAAGCCCACTGATCGACCTCGGTCTGTCCTTGATCGACCTGCTGCCCTTGTGCCTCCCCAGCCCGACACTGCAATGACAACTTCTTGGCCTCCGCATTCTCCTCGTCCTCGTCCTCCTTGTCCTCGTCCTCCTGCTCCTCCATCGGTTCTACCATGGTCTGCTTTGCGTCCTGAACAAGCATGCAAATATGCATAGGAAAAAAAGCACAGACGGAGAGAGAGAGAGAGAGAGAGAGAGAGAGAAAGAGAGAGAGAGAGAGAGAGAGAGAGAGAGAGAGAGAGAGAGAGAGAGAGAGAGAGAGAGAGAGAAAGAGAGAGAGAGAGAGAGAGATACATACATACACACACATACATACATACATACATGAATTCATACACAAACAGATGCATACATACAACATACCACACAAACGCACACAACCACACGTGCAATATACGCATACCAATCACACCAACACCAACACAATCATTGGCATACACATGCATTGGAACACATAAGCATAGTACGCTAAAAACACATACACACATGTCCAACCCACACAATTTTCATACGCCCAGAACAAAACCAGACACAGGTTCACTGTCAGCCAGATACGTACATCGCATCGCACTCGAGGTCGGGGGAAAGACCACAGGCCCAACAGCAGCCGCGGCCAGTGGCACGCCCGATGGCAGCGCGGCGGCCGGCTTGGGTGAGAAGCACACGTCACACGCGGCGGCGTCGCTGCCATTCAAATATGTGCACTGCGGGCAAGCCCACTGCTCGCTATGGGAGGCTGCGCTACCTACTTTAGATGTCTCAGCGATGCGCGACGCCGGGGCTGCGGCAGGCTTGAGCGATGCGCACATGCCACACGCCAAGGCGTTGTGGCCGTTCAAGAACGTGCAGTGAACGCACGCCCACTCATTGGCCATGTACCGCTCCTGTCGCGCGCTCTCTCCTGCTCCTCCCTGCGCTTGCGAGCCCCCTCTTCGTCCTCCTCCTCCTCCTCCTCCTCCTGCTCTTGACGCTGCCACTCCTCCTGCTCTCGGCGCTTACGAGCCTCCTCGTCTGTGTATGGATGTATGTATGTATGTATATGTATGTATGTATGTATGTATGTATTTATGTATGTATGCACGCACGTATGTATGTGTATGCATGTGTATGTATGTGTATGTATGTATGTATGTATATACATACATATATACATACGTATACATGCATACATACATGCATACATACATACATATACATACATGCATACAAATACATACATACATACATACATACATACATACGCACACAACACACAACACACACACACACACACACACATGCAATGCATCGCAATGCAATGCAACCAAATGCATCTCCAATGCAATTCATCGCACCGCATCGCATCGCATCCATCATGCATGCATGCACACATGCATACATACATACGTACGTACGTACGTACATACATACATACGTATGCTTGTATGTATGTATGTACGCATGCATGCATGTATGTATGTATGTATGTATGTATGTATGTATGTATGTATGTATATGTATGTACATGTATGTATGTATGTATGTATGTATGTATGTATGTATGTATTGAAAAGATGGAGAGACTCACATAGTCCTCCCGCCCTCTACGAGAACAGCATACGCCTTACACTCTCTCAACGTAGAGTACAGCATACGCCTTACACTCTCTCAACGTAGAGAACAGCATACGCCTTACACTCTCTCAAGATGTGCACACATGTTCATGGTTCATGTAAAATGCCTGTGTGTTGGAATCAAGGGTGAATTTATTGTGTGATTTCCGAGACTTTGGTAGAATAAAGGAGGGCAAGGTGTGTGAGCATTACATGGACGTGTAGAAGGAGATAAAGAGAGGGAGAAGAAAAATTACAAGTAAGGGTGGGGAGTTAGGCAGACCTATTCATATGGCAACCTACATACTTACATACATACATATACATATACATACATAAAAATACATACACATACATACATACATACACATACATACATACATACATACATACATACACACACACACACACACATACATACATACATACATACATACATACATATAATAACCATATTGTAAAGTGGATGCGTACGATTGAACAGCAACGGGAAACGGTGTGTGTGTGTGTGTGTGTGTGTGTGTGTGTATGTGTGTGTGTGTGTGTATGTGTGTGTGTATGCGTGTTTGTGTGTGTGTGTGTGTGTGTGTGTGTGTGTGTGTTTGTGTGTGTGTGTGTATGTGTGTGTGTATGCGTGTTTGTGTGTGTGTGTGTGTGTGTGTGTGTGTATGTATGTATGTATGTACGTATGCACATATGTATGTATGTATGTACGTGTGTATGTATGTATGTATGTATGTATGTATGTATGTATGTATGTAGATATGTATGTATCCCTGTTTGGAAGTTTGGCAGGGCCTGGGCCAAAAAAAATTTTGGTGATCCGACTTATCGTGACATTGATGCTTTGGGGACACTGAAAAAAAAAAGAATCTAAGAAAGAGAAAACATTAGTTACCATGCGTTTTGATGGGAAGGATTATTATGTGTTTGAGAAGAACTGCAAACCATGCCCCTCGCAGGCAGGGGGGTTTGGAAGTTCATAAATGGTGACGGACAAGAGGTGGAGATGGAGGTTTCAGAGGACGAAGAGGAGGAGCAGGAGGAGCAGGAGCAGGAGCAAAAGGACGATGTGAAGGAGCAGAAGGTGGAGGAGGGAAACGACGATGCTGACGAGGGGGGTGACGACGAAGGCCCTCCTGTTTACAATCCCAGCCCCTACACACCCCTCCAAGTAGCTGAGGAGAAAGCAAAACTCACAGCTAAGGGTTTCGACTGGGTCCTGGGTCCTCAGACCGTGGACCCAAGCAGCGATCGACCTCGCCTTGTGGCGAGGTCGACGATGGATCAAAAATTCGACATCGACCCCCTCCTGTTCGTACTTCCCTTTCTCCCTCTGTGCATTTTTATTTATCTATGCCAGTTACATAACAACTCCTCGAGACTTGCTCTTTCTGTTCCCCTCTTTTTTTTTTTAATTATGTTATGAAATCGCAGAGAGATTGAAGAGAGAAGATAAATTTTCGAGTCTTGTTTTTGATGCTGCTTTTTTGTCAATCATGGTGTCCACTTTGCTACCGTTTTTTGCGCCATTTTTTTTTTTTTTTTTTTTTTTTCTGTATCATTTGCAGGCACTGTATGCATTTTTTCCCCTCTGAGATGATACCAACTATACTACAACTCACTTCTGTCGAGCTCGCCAAAGATCCGACCCCCCGTAATAGAACCCCCCTTACAGAGGAGGAGTTTCGGGTGTTTTTAGGCCTCCTAATTCGTATATCATTAGCAGATAGGGGTCGCAGGAGGTGTCACTGGGGTAAGGTAAGTGAAATGGGCACAGACGGCCTACCGGGGGACGATTTTGGTAAGTTTATAGCCCTCAATCGCTTCGATTCTATTTTCAGGTGTTTGACACTTGGCCCCCCCTCATCAGACACTGACCCTTTTCTCCCCGTTCGTGCTTTTGCTGAGGCAGTTGGTAGAGCAATCCATAGTGCCAGGAGCTATTATTACTATTGATGAAAGCATGGGTCAGTATACAGGAGATAAAATGCCTGGCAAAATGGTGGTCCCCAGGAAGCCGATCCCTGTTGGGAGGGAGTATCATACAGCCTGTGACGTGGAATCGGGCATCTGTATCTCCATGGAGATGGTTGAGGGGCAAGTGAGAGATCGACTAAAAGAGTTTGCGGGTGATCTGGGGGTTACTACTGCAACTACGCTTAGGTTGTCGAAGCCGTGGTGGGGAACGGGCCGCATCTTTGTAGGTGATTCGTGGTTTGCATCTGTCAGAACAGCCATAGAGATGAAGAAAAGGGGGTGTGATTTTGTGGGCATAGTTAAGACTGCGCACGCAGGGTTTCCAGTGAGGTTACTTCACAGCTCAAGGGGCGGGGACAAGGGGGATTTAGCCTCAGCTACATGCGAAAAGGATGGGATTAAGCTGCTCGCAATCAATCAGAACGACCATAATCAGCAGCAGATTATAGCTACTTGCTCTACTACTTTGGCAGGTAAACCTAGGAATGCGCGTTTTTCTAAGTCACAGCCGCAAGTCCCGCGCTGCCAGGCAGTAGCTTTGTATTATTCAGCTTTTAACGCTGTCGATATGTTCGATTCCGCTCGCCACGGGTCCAATTCCCTCAACCTCTCTGTTGCCACCCATGATTGGGCTAAGGTAGATTTTTTTATTTTGATTGACTTCATTCTCACCAACGCGTACATGCATTATCTCAAATTTTCTGTCACATGAAAGGTGATGGCAGGCCGGGGTATTTCAAATCCTTGGTTGCGAAAGGGCTGTTGAGGAAGATCAATCAGGCTGAAATAGAATACATTCTTTCCCCCCCGCGTGTGGTAGAGGGTAGCGTCGATCCTAACCCACCCTCATGCATGCTTCTGTCCAGGTACCCAATGACCGTTCAGGGAGATAAAGTTAGGAAGAAGCGGGAGGCAGATGACGCTTTCCCTGGTAGTACAGAGCGTGCGAAGAGACGTAGATGCAGTGTGTGCTTGTATGTGTATGCAGAGAAGCAGGTTAATTTTTCCGAGTATCACTGCGCGACTTGTGGACCGAACATGCCTCTATATAACTCTAAAGGACGTACGTGTCACGCCTGGCACAAACAGAACTGCAAGCCCCTCTCAAAGAAGCGGAAACGCGCTTAGACACCCTCTGAAAGACAGTGAAGCCACGCGGCATCAGCCTAAAAATGACTATGACTCGAGTGTGAGTCGGACACTGTTAGAAGTTAGATTTTAATAAGTATAATAAATTTTCATTGATTTCAGTACCGGAAATCAAATGTTTAATATTAATATTGAAAAAAATTTAAAAAAAATTATTTTTTTTCACGACTTGAAAAGTGAAACAGTATTGATGCAGCCCTGCATCCAGGCACAGGCACATAGACACTTGCAACTTCTATACCAGGCACAGGCACAGGCACACAGACTGAGTACCTTAACGACCGGACAACTTCTATACCGTTTACATTTACACTCTTTTTTGACAGGTTCGTTAGATTCTCCTCTGCACGACGTTTCTAGATCACTAACTAGTTTTCGATTTCGTTCAGAAATTACTTCAAACGGTAAATTCAAAGTTTTTGCAAGCAATTGCATTTTTCCCCGTATCACCACCTTTCACCACTTTTTACCACAGTCACACTGTTACTGTATATTTGTGGACAAGGAAATGGTCCGGACACAAAAGATAATGTTTGACTGCGTTTCACATCACTACAGTCATTCTCGCCTAGACTTCCCGAATTCAGTTTAGTTTTCGAGTTCTACCAACCCGACACTATCCGTTTATGACTGTTTGATTGAAGACTTGAACTAACCCAAGTTGGTTCACAATCTACGATCACCACTAGATCGAGGGTTGCACCAGCACTGCAACAAGTACGAATTTACCTTAAATAAACGAACTTGAACTGACCGCTCTTCTATTTACTGGTATTTCACCTGCTCCTTCAGATACTGGACTCAATGCATGCATAGTGTTCTTTAATAAGAGTTCGTTGTATTAGCCACCTTGTTGCGTTGTATACAAACTCACAATTCGAATTTTTCTTCCAAGTGGAAACTACACACAAGGAGTTATGTGTGTTCTGTCGACAGAACGATTTGGAAAGACCCTCGCCTTCAGGGCAGGCGAATACAACAACGAACAAGGACTGAGGTCATCAAAAACACATATACAACGGCAGATTTTTCACCTACCGTTGCATTTTTGTGTCTCTCCTCTATCCTCGTACACACTATGTAACCAACCGACACAGTATGTGTTTGGTTTTGTTGTTTTAGGGTCACCCCCTACCTACAGCGTGGGAAATCACCTTCCCACTGCACCCAGTACACACCAACAGCTGTACTACGTTCTGGCTTGCTCCTGGTACATCTACATGTGGCATCAATCGCGTCACGACGACCCAGTCTCGCGTCAACAGGAACACAAGCGACGGTCCCTGAACAAGTATCAAATTTTGGGTACCAACATCGACGTTCTACGCACCGACAAGAAGTTTTCGGACGAAATCAAGGCTGGTAAGACTACCCGTCTACATACCAACCTTTCTCGTACCCAGACTGTGCAGTTCATACACGATTTGCTCACCAGCTACGTCAGCGACACACGCGACCTGCTACGAAAAAGCCACAAGGATAAGGCTACATGGCTACCGCAGGTCCCCATCGCCCCTCAAGCAAGCCTAGACCTTCTCTGCAACCCCAACTGGACAGACGCAGAGCTCAGTACACTGTACCTGGGCCCTACTGGGACGTTAGCAGCAGCAGAAAATCTCTGGAACGACATTGGAGCTATCATCCCTGTCGAAGCCTTCCATAACTTTTTTCCAGCACCAGCCGCTACAGGTGCGTTGCCAGGGTCACTTTTACCAGGAGCTCCTCCAGGCCCAGCCATTGGTGCCAGACCCGTTCCCCCACCGAGTTCAACTGGTCCAGCCCCTTCACGGGCCCCTGGAAGCTCTTCTGCAGCATCGAGTTCTTCATCCCACCCATCGGCCGCTCTACCCTCCCCATCCACCGTGGCGACATCGGCAACTCCTTCGTCGTCTACAGCCGCAGCGCCTGCTACGACCCCGCTAACACGACTGACAGTTCCACCGTATATCACTTCAATTACTGGTATGCCATACCCGACCCCGGACGCTTCGTTCACACGTACTGGACGCCTCGCACGTGGAGCTACACCAGCCCCAACGCGCCCCGCTTTACAGCCACTCGACGTTCTACTGGCTACCCGATCGACAGGACCTGTCAATCGTTCTTTAGCTATGCCATCCTACATCAGCACGGTCCTCGCGTCCCCACAACGACCCTTGACGGCCATCCCCGAGCAACCTTACGACGCTGCCCTCTTCTCCGCAGGCTCATCGCTCGCAGCCACGCTCAGGCCTACTCTGACTCCAGGTGCTCGTACTGTCCCCCCCACCCCCACAGCGTCAGCTGCTTCAGCTGGGACTGGGTCGGCGGAGGAAGACACTACGGACCCCAGTGAAGAAGGGAAGCTTGCCCACGCTGCGGCCGAAGCACAGCGTCTAGCGGAACAAGACACAGCGGCCAGGTTACTCGCCGACGCGGCTCGTACCGCTGCTCTCGCAGCTGCCGACCAACGCTGACAAGACAAAGTCAAGCGACGCGCAGCAGGAGAAGACGTCTCCGACAGCGAAGAAGAAGAACAGGAGGAAGACACAACCGCTGCAGCAAAGGACGACCAACGTGAAGATTCGACGGACCCTCTCCGGTCGTCCTCGGGGTCGAGCTCCTCGAGTACCGAGTCGACATCGCAATCATCGCCATCTCGTCGCGTCCTACGTTCTAACTTCTCCGGTGCGACCACCGGTTATTATATGCAGATACTTCTTCGTCGCCCCCGCCATGTGCCGCCGCGACGGATGATGTTTATCCTTTCTGCCCCAACGGTGGTACCAACGGCTGACCAAGCTACCTTCGCGCGCGAACTTGCGATCAACTACCACATCGCAAACACTCCGATTCACCTTGCTATCATGCACGCCATCGAGAACATCTGTTCGTGGGGAGACAAGGCTGCAGTTGCCATGATGGACGCCTGTTGGTCTCGCTTCGTCCAAGTCAACGACCCCATTCAACAAGTCTGGTGCTCGCTGTCCCTGATATGGCTTCAGTTCACTCGCGACCTCATCCATGGCCGCCTGGATAAATTTGACACTAAACTGCCAGCCCTCCGGGCTCTCAACCTTCGACGTTTCAAGGGCGAGCAACTGCTGGCGTACATCCACCGATGCATCGCGCACTACAAGGCAGCAGCTGCCACCTGCGTGACCATCGTCGACGCCAACCAGATCGAAGACTTGGGCCGCATGTTGACTCCAATGGAACGCGACCGGTGGAACCAAAGTGCGGACGAACTTCAAAGCGTCGGTATCGCGTGGCCGCGTGAGCTACTCGACCTCATCCCTTGGGCTACACCACTAGACCGCCTGGTCATGGAGAAATACCTGCAGACAATGGAAATCCAGATACGAAGCGACACTAACAAGCCGTCATCATGCAGGCGCGACACTACCCGCCCGGACAAGCCAACTACACGCGCTACCCGCCGCCGACGCCCTGCGCGACAGCAAACGGCCGCCGCGGAGAACGTGAACCCGAACCGCCCTCCTCGACCGGCCAAGCGCAAGGCCGACTCCATGGCTATGGCTCAGACCGCTTCGCAAGCATCAACTCGACCCAACAAACGCGCAAAGCCGACTGTTCCAGCAAAGAAGAAGCAGCCGGCGCCACGACAACACCTCACAGGTGCCAACGCCGTGACTATCACTTCCAAGAAGACAGCTATGGTCAGCGCCAAGCAGGACGCCACAAGCCACGCGAAACGCAAGCCGTTCGAAGGCAAGCCTTGTGAATACTGCTTGGAGCATAACAACCACTATCAGGACAAAACCCTATCATATTTTACATGACACCATCATGTAAAGCACCATTGCAGTGCATTTACATGACCCCGATCATGTCTTACATGATAGTTCATGCTTTACAGGACCCCTGTCATGTAAAACATGATATTGTCTTTTTTAAAAAAACATGATAATATCATGTAATACATGATTATATCATGTAATACATGACATGGTCATGTAAAACATGATTTTATCATGTACAACATGATATTATCATGTGAAACATTATCATGTAAAACATGATATTGTAATGTATTATTAATAAGATTCTATATCCGGTCCCGCCCCTGCCACCGTACCGCTCCGGTCCCCGTACCCCTCCGGTCCCCGTACTGCCCCCGGTCCAGTGGTTCACTTATTCACTACTTCCACCCCCCCCCCCCTTCCTCTTGCACAAGGTAATGTGACTAAGTATAAAAATTTTATACAAGGTAATTTCAACTTTATTATAGTTCATAAGTATGTAAATATGTAAGTATAAGTAAGTATGTAAGTATGTAAGTAAGTGACTAAGTATAAAAATTTTATACATGCTAATTTCAACTTTATTATAGTTCATAAGTAAGTAAGTATGTAAATATGTAAATATAAGTAAGTATGTAAGTAAGTATAAGTAAGTAAGTATGTAAGTAAGTATGTAAGTAAGTAAGTAAGCAATAAGGTAAGTATGTATGTATGTATGTATATATGTAAGTAAGTAAGTAAGTAAGTAGTATGTAAGTATAAGTAAGTAAGTAGGTTAAGTATATGTAAGTAAGGGAGTGAGAGAGAGAGGGGGGGGGGGAGGGAGGGAGGGACAGAGAGACAGGGAGGAAGAGAGAGAGAGAGAGAAAGAGAGGGAGGGAGAGAGAGAGAGAGAGGGAGAGAGAGAGAGAGAGATGAGAGAGAGAGAGAGGGCAGCGAGGCATGCGCATACCAGTGTCTTCCGTCCATGTGCGGTAGTGAGAGCAGCCGGAGCAAAAGTTGCACGATAGCGCTCGTTGCGCATGGCAGCGCGAGCACTGCAACAAGCAACGAACATTCACCTACGAAAAAGAGAAAAAGAAGAAGAAAAGAAGAAGAAGAAGAAGAAGAAGAAGAAGAAGAAGAAGAAGAAGAAGAAGAAGAAGAAGAAGAAGAAGAAGAAGAAGAAGAAGAAGAAGAAGAAGAAGAAGAAGAAGGAGGAGGAGGAGGAGGAGGAGGAGGAGAAAAAGAAGAGAAGAGAGAGAATATATATATATATATATATATATATACATATATATATATATATATATATATATATATATATATAGTGTGGAGAGTACGAGAGAGACACGCAGAGAGAGAACGGAAGAGAGAAAAAAAAAAGGAGAGAGAGAGAGAGAGAGAGAGAGAGAGAAAGATAGAGAGAGAGAGAGATCTAGAGCGAGAGAGAGAGAGAGCGAGAGAAAGAGAGAGACCAGGCGCTTTTCGGCAGTCAGGGACAACGGCGCCCGGCGTCACCTCCGTACCATCGGTACGTGCCAACAGTTGCGCCCGTGACTGGCTGGAGACTAGAAAGAAAGATAGAAAGAAAGAAAGAATGAATGAAAGAAAGAATGATAAGGAAAGAAGAATTTCGAAAGAAAGAAAGAAAGAAAGAAAGAAAGAAAGAAAGAAAGAAAGAAAGAAAGAAAGAAAGAAAGAAAGAAAGAAAGAAATTTTAAAGAAAGAAAGGATTCGAAAGAAAGAAAAGAAAAGAAAAGAACAGAAAAGAAAAGAAAAGAAAAGAAACAACATGCATATGGTGGAAGAGAGCAAGAACAAAGACCTGCCAACGACATCTCGCCAAACGAAGGTTTGCATCACACGACCACTTTTCAAAAAATTTTGGCCTGCCCTTCTATTTTGCCACTTTCTCTAACTGCATCAGAAAAAAATTTTGGCCTGTCATTTTGGCTTTACCGATTTTTAGGAAATGATCCGGGTAAAACAGCCGACTGCCTTTATTTTCCTTTTCTTCCCTCCTGGCTTCTTCCTTCTTCTTCCCTCTCTTTCATCCTTCTTCACCTTCTTCCTTCCTTCTTTCTTCCTCCTTCCTCCTCTCTTCTTGTTATTTCTTCTTCTTTCTTCTTCCTCTTTCATCCTTCCTCCTTCTTCCTCCTCCTCCTTCTTCCTTGCTTCTCAAGTTCTTCCCTCCTCTCCTTCCTCCTTTCTTCTTTCTTCCTTCTTTCTTCTTTCTTCTTTCTTCTTTCTTCTTCTTTCTTCTTTCTTCTTCTTTCTTCTTTCTTCTTTCTTCTTTCTTCTTTCTTCTTTCCTCTTTCTTCTTTCTTCTTTCCTCTTTCTTCTTTCTTCTTTCTTTCTTCTTTCTTCTTTCTTTCTTCTTTCTTCTTTCTTCTTTCTTCCTTCTTCCTTCCTTCTTTCCTCTTCTTTCTTCTTCTTTCTTCTTTCTACTTTCTTTCTTCTTTCTTCCTCTTCTTTCTTCTTCCTCTTCTTCCTCTTCTTTCTTCTTCTTTCTTCTTTCTTCTTTCTTCTTTCTTCTTTCTTCTTTCTTCTTTCGTCTGTCTTCCTTCTTTCTTCTTTCTTCTTTCTTTTTTCTTCCCTCTTTCTTCTTTCTTCTTTCTTCTTCTTCTTTCTTCTTTCTTCTTCTTTCTTTCTTCTTTCTTCTTTCTTCTTCTTCTTTCTTCTTTCTTCTTTCTTCTTTCTTCTTTCTTCTTCTTTCTTCTTTCTTCTTTCTTCTTTCTTCTTCTTTCTTCTTTCTTCTTTCTTCTTTCTTTCTTCTTTATTCTTTCTTTCTTCTTTCTTCTTTCTTTCTTCTTCTTTCTTTCTTCCTTCTTCCTTCCTTCTTTCTTCTTCTTTCTTCTTCTTTCTTCTTCTTTCTTCTTTCTTCTTTCTTCTTTCTTCTTTCTTCCTCTTCTTTCTTCTTCTTTCTTCTTCTTTCTTCTTTCTTCTTCTTTCTTCTTTCTTCTTTCTTCTTTCTTCTTTCTTCTTTCTTCTTTCTTCTTTCTTCTTTCGTCTGTCTTCCTTCTTTCTTCTTTCTTCTTTCTTCCTCCCCCTTTCCCCCCCTTCCCCCCCCCCCCCCTCTTCCATTGTAATTGTAACTCTTGTTATTAAATAACATTTAACTTAACTGAAATGTAGCACTCCTACGTCTTTTTCATGGGTTGCGCATGATGTAATCATGTATTACATGATTTCATCATGTAATGCATGATAATATCATGTTTGACAACATCATGTAAACATCATTGCATGATTTCATCATGTAATGCATGATAATATCATGTTTGACAACATCATGTAAACATCATTGCAACTTTCCTCTTTCCTTTTTCCTTTTCCCTCTTTCTTCTTTCTTCTTTCTTCTTATTTCTTCTTTCTTCTTTCTTCTTTCTTCTTTCTTTCTTCTTCTTTCTTCTTCTTCTTCTTTCTTCTTCTTTCTTCTTTCTTCTTTCTTCTTTCTTCTTTCTTCTTTCTTCTTTCTTTCTTCTTTCTTCCTTCTTCCTCTTCTTTCTTCTTCTTTCTTCTTCTTTCTTCTTTCTTCTTTCTTCTCTCTTTCTTCTTTCTTCCCTCTTTCTTCTTTCTTCTTTCTTCTTTCTTCTTTCTTCTTTCTTCCTTCTTTCTTCCTTCTTCCTCTTCTTTCTTCTTCTTTCTTCTTCTTTCTTCTTTCTTCTTTCTTCTTTCTTCTTTCTTCCTCTTCTTTCTTCTTCTTTTTCTTCTTTCTTCTTCTTTCTTCTTTCTTCTTTCTTTCTCCTTTCTTGTTTCTTCTTTCGTCTTTCTTCCTTCTTTCTTCCTTCTTCCTTCTTTCTTCTTCCTTCTTCATCTTCTTCTTTCTTCTTTCTTCTTCTTTCCTCTTTCTTCTTTCTTCCTTCTTTCTTCCTTCCTTCTTCCTTCTTCCTTCTTTCTTCTTCTTTCTTCTTCTTTCTTCTTTCTTCTTTCTTCTTTCTTCTTTCTTCCTCCTTCTTCTCTTTCTCCTCGTCCCTCTTCTCCTTCCTCCCCCTCCTCCCCCCCCCCCCCCCCCCCCTCTCTTCCATTGTAATTGTAACTCTTGTTATTAAATAACATTTAACTTAACTGAAATGTAGCACTCCTACGTCTTTGTCATGGGTTGCGCATGATGTAATCATGTATTACATGACTTCATCATGTAATGCATGATAATATCATGTTTGACAACATCATGTAAACATCATTGCATGACTTCATCATGTAATGCATGATAATATCATGTCTGACAACATCATGTAAACATCATTGCAACTTCTGCTGTGCTGTTCTAGCTATGTTTTTACATGATAACTTGTAAAACACTTACGTTTTATTGGTTGCTACTTACTTTCATAAATACGCAGTTGGTTCTGAGTCCATGTCCGGCTACAATAATTATAATACAATATTATAATGTCGAAAATTTCATTGGCGATGTACTTCAATAACTATAAATCATCACAAGTTCTGATGTATTATTCCGGCTTTGCCTTGAAATAATATCTCCTACAACACTTATGATCCATTGGTTTTCATACACGTTTAGTTCTCAGTCGAAGTCCGGGAACCAAAATTTTAACCATATCATACAGCCAGGAAATAATGCATAAAGTACTATTGCTAAACCATACATAGTCTAAAGGTTCCTATAACCAAAGCTTCCGCTTCATTCGCAAAGGGAACTTGTTACTTTCCGGGATTTCTTAAGTCACCCTGCTGATTACATAACAGGAGGTCCCTAAACAAAAGTTCACTGCAGCACAAGCCCTCCTTCGCGCACAGGACAGTTTTTAAGTTTGGCATGCCAATATCCAATGAAATGCATGATAATGTCACGCATTACATTGATGTAATCATGTAAAACATGATGTAATCATGTTTTTTTTGTACATTGCACCTAAGGTTTGCTGCAACCAAACCCTGCGCTTCATTTGCAAAGGGAACATGTTACTTTCCGGGATTTCTTAAGTCAGCTTGCTGGTTAGATAACAGGAGGTCCCTAAACAAAAGTTCACTGCAGCACAAGCCCTCCTTCGTGCGCAGGACAGTTTGTACTGGCTCGTGAGTTTGGCTTGCCAATATCCCATAAAATGCACGATAAACTCATGCATTACATGATTTAATCATGTACTACATGATTTAATCATGTTTTTTGTACATGATTATATCATGTTTTACATGATAGCACCATGTTTTTTTAACGGATACATAGAACATGATAATGTCATGTAACACATGATGTCATCATGTTTTTTACTACATGATCATGTCATGTAGTACATGATAGCACCATGTTTTTTTTAACTGATATATCAAACATGATAATGTCATGTAATACATGATTATATCATAGAAACTTGATACTAAAGTCGTGCATGATCTTATCATGCATATGTACGAATTTCAGACATGATATTATCATGCACACATGATTTAATCATGCTTTACATGACATTATCATGTTACATGATAATGTCATGTGTGAAAATCTGTACATGATCCTGTCATGTACGGTTTTTCGTACATGACCTATCATGTAAGCATGACTTTATCATGTTTTACATGATATTATCATGCGTACATGATGTTGTCATGTGTACATGATATCGTCATGTACGATTTGTCCTGATAGTGAACTTCCTGAAGAAGTGCCAAGTCCCTAAACATTCGTTTGGGGAATGCAAGCTACGACAACAGCGCTGTCAGGATGAGGGTAAGCACTGCGGATGGAAGCCGTCCGCGGCCTCCGCTCGCACTGCCAACCGTTCATTCCACATGACAACCCGGTCTCAGGCGTCCCCTCGAGCAGCACCGACGCCCCCTCCTCTGCGCATCGTAACTATACCAACCGTAGTCAATGGAAGTGTTTGGGTGGCTACCAACCATCTCAAGCGCCCATTCATCGGAAAGACCGCATGCGCCCTGGACTCGGCGTGCAACTGCAAGGGAGTCGCCCGCATGGCCTGGGTCAACCAACAAGGCATCATCCTTCGACAGCTACCAGTCGTGGAGGCGCGCTCTTCCGTCGGCATCGACGCGCATCTCGATCAGGGCATCGAACTCTTCGTATCAGCTAACCCTACATCGCCACTTCACGCGATAACCCTTTACGTCTCGACTCACCTGCCCGATGGCATAGACCTACTCTTTGCCAACGAGGTAGCAGCGCAGATCAACCTGTCCATCGATGAAGCCCAACGCATAAAGCCGACTGACTACCTTCCTCTGAAGGACAAGGACAAGCAGATTGTTTATGCTACAGTATCATCACTTCGAGAAGCCACTACGCGTGGGCAAGCGACAGCTAGCTACCGTCAGCTATGATTTCCTTCCGGAAAACTTAGCCCGGGCGATCTCGCGCCCTCAGACCAAGCTCGACCCGATCTTCAAGGGCCGCGTCAACACACAGCCGACGGGCTCCTACGACCTCCTCTCAAGTTCCCAGGCTCACCTCTTCGGCCGCTCCATCAACCTGTTTATGTTTCCCAGAAAGCCGGCCCCGAGCGACGCCAACATCAAGACGCCACCCAGCGAGGAGCCAGACGAGGAAGATGAACAAGGCCAAGAAAGCGAGGAGATCGAAGAAGAGAAGGACGAAGAGGACAAAGACGACTCATCTTACACGGGCGGCGAAGACGAACTCCGACCGTCTACAGGGAAATCGAACATTGCTGGACGAGTCCTCGCGCGTCGACAGGGCTCCAAGCGTCAGAAGACAGAACAGTCCCCTGACCAAGGTACCCCAGCCGCAGCAACGTCCAACACGGGAACGCCAGTCTCGACCTCCACGAGCCCGGACCTGGGAGAGATCACTTTGCAGGATCGGTACATTGACCATCTCGCACGGACCGAACTCGAGGCAGCACGGCTGACTCAGTCAAGCTCGCCATCGACGGCACGGACTCTCGACTTCTCGTCGTCGTCATCATCGTCGTCGTCGGCAGCTGCATCATCGTCGGCGTCATGGATCGCACGGTCGTCCTCCTTAGCAACGGGCCAATCTTCGTTGCCACCAGCAGCTTCGTCCTCATCGACGTCGTCGACAGCAGCTTCGTCATCATCGACGTCGTCGACAGCAGCGACTACATCTACGTCACTGGCATCGTCATCGTCCTCGCAGTCGCCTGCAGCCGCGAGATCCCCGCCAGCATCGCCTCCGGCAGACACCAGTAGTTTGTCTTCGCCGAAGATATCGCCCCAACACCGACACCAGCACGCCCTCCGAGGCCGGCCCTCCACAACGACTCCATCAGTTCCCCTGTCAACCGGCGGAGATCGTAGTACGAGAAGCTCAGGCACGCTGGAGAAACCATCTTTTCTCCCCACAGCTTTCCGCGGATCACCGTCGCCTTCTCGAGCTACTATTTTCTCGCAGCCAGTCAGAGGCTTAAGCAAGGCTACCCTGTCTTTTCATCAGCCAGCATCTGGCAGCTCATCAGGCAGCTCCTCCTCATCAAGCAGCTCGTCCTCCTCGAGCAGCTCATCCTCGTCTAGCGGCCCGCCGCCAGCTTCACAACTCTCCTTGGCTAGCAGCTCGGCCGCACAACCATTGGCGCCCCAATCTGCACAGTCTTCGCCTTCGGCCCTCTCCGGTCCCAGGCAAAGCTACTCACTGAGTCCGGCACGTCCGTACGGTCTTCAGCCACGGACACCGACAACAGCTGCCCGATCGGCAGTTGGAGAACCGCGGCGCCTCGCCCAGCTTGACCAGTCTACTCCGCAGCCACTCTCAGTGTCTCCGTTAACGGGCGTGACATATCACCGTGTCTCCCCGTGGCCAAAAGACGCGTGGACCGGATTCGACACTCTTCCGGGGAAACAGCTCTACGCGCAAGCCTATTCAGAGGCAGGCTCGCCAGGAACAGACAAAGAAATCTGGATCGTCAGGCACGTCCAAGGCACCTGGTTCCCTACATTGGCGGATATCATGTGGGTGGGCACGCATCCCAGGAATAGACACATCGGCTATTGGGCCCCCAAGCACCTCGCTCTCAACCAGGACCTATGGCCCGACTCAACGATCGACGAGAACAATCTACCGCGGCCCGAACGTCATCTACGGGATGGGACCTACAACATCACACCGATGGACGACCCTCCTGCTTTCAGTGTCATCGAGAACTGGCTCGATCCGACGGACGATAACTACAATGTACTTACCGACTCGCCCCTCCTGGTGCGTACCTTCCGCCCGCGATCTGCTACTCTTGCTTCTGGACAACCACGTGAGTTTAAAAGCAAGATTTACCTACACATCGACCCTCGACAGTTCTACGGCCGGACACCGTGGAATAGCATCCCACAAGGCATCTCGTTCGACGAGGAGATCAAAGGTTTCAGTAACAGCCGCCCTACCAAGCTACTGCGATACTACTGGTCCCCACGCCTCACCGCTCATGAGATCTGCCCGTACGACTTCGAGGATCTGACTTTGGGCCTCAAACTGTGCTTCGGTAAAGGCAACGTACGACCCATCACCGGCATCAACACTGAAGCTATGTGTCTCGTCCGTGCTGCCGACCCAAGCCCTTCGACGCTCCATCGCAGTCCCCGCATCACGAAGAGCTTCTGCGAAACCCTGTTCAATGCTCGCAAAGGAACCGCTGTGATGTCCCGCTTCCTCGACGAGAAGGGATTGAAGGCTACTGTGTTCCATCTCGGCCCGCAGAACGGCAGGAGCACAGCTCAGCTTATCACATCGACCATCATCGGCCCCAGCATTGAACCTACGGGCAACATAGACTATTTTCGCGAAGGTTGGCATACGACCCGATCCTCCGACCATGGGGATACAGATCCTCATACCTTGGCCTCCTCGTGGGAGACAACCCCAAGCCATCGCCCTTGGCTGCCGTCATCGGCGGGGAACTCTTGTTCCCGTGGTGTAGCTGGATACCAACTACCCCGCAACATGACGATTTCCAGCCCGACGTTAGCGAACAGGCACACACGAAATATTTACGCAGAGTCTTCCGAGTCCCCACATGGGAACGTTGCTTCGCGTTAATGCACTACTTTCACCGCCTTCCGTGTAACGACCCGATCTACATCAAGGTCATGGCTACAGACCAATACTACGATGTCCCTTCAGCGAACCGCAACGCCAAAGTTGTCCGTCGTCGGTTCTACGATTGCATCGTCGACCTGCCGCTTAGCTGGTTTGACCATTGCAGTATTACGGTCTATTATCAAAACGGCAAGGACACCAACTTCTTGCAAAGGTTTTTTCACTATCAACACTGGATGGGACAAGGACGATTCATCCGCGCCGAATCCTCTGCAGTTTCATTCGAGGACGTCGACCTCAAGAGTTACTTGGCCAACGCGCCTCGCTGGACAGCCGACGTCAGTAACCCAGCCGACATTCCCGACGGAACTCAAATCAGGGAATCCTTCGCATGTACATTCAGGCGAATCCGCTACCACAACGTCCCATGGCACCTCGCTCAGTACTTCCTCGCTACGCTTGCAAGTGAGACTGGCCGACGTTTCAGCAAGGAAATCCATGTAGTCCACCACCCGCTGGACTCGACTCCGTGTCATGAAGACGTCATCAACCCGTACTCCAGAGAAAAACGCCTCCGTGGCTATCCCTATGGAGCCCCGCTCATCCGCAGCGCGGCAAGCGTCGGAAGCCTTGACTCACAGGAGCATTTTCGGGTGTGGAAACCAAACAAGCGCTATTCTCCTTCCCTCCCGACAACCATACGAATCAAGGTCACTGGACCAACCTCAAGCTGAAGCAGACGTACCACGACCTCGTCCGCTTCTACACGGAACTAAAGATGAACTCACGCACTCTTCTGTATGGGACCCTTCTGCAGTTCGAACATACCGCCAGGTCGCTTATAGACACACTTACGCCTGAAGAGACCCGGCAGTACTTTCGCATCGGCTATCCGCATTCGCATGCCATCCACCCGGGATTCGACGTTCGAACGTACACTGGGGACAGCCCACGCCAATCAGGCAGCAGCATCGTCACCAGTCAATCTGATCTCTCCGCAGAGGCCCGCTGACGACGCCAGCTCCAGCTCTTCGTCTTCCAGTGCCTCCTCTAGCTCGTCCTCTAGTTCGAGTTTGGGGGTAGCACCTCAGGTTCAACAGGCGCCTCCACCAGCGTCTCAGCCACCGTCCCCACAGGCCTCTGCCCCGAATTCAGCGGCCGCTGGCCCCGGCGCATCGGCCCTTCCTTCGCCACCAGCGACCGGTGCAGACCCGACACGTCCAAAAACCTTCACGGGCTGCAAGCCCACTGAGAACAAGAAGCACAACGATGACGACGACCCTAGTGGCAATGGACAAGGCCCTTCGTCTTCGTCATCGTCGAGCCTTTCAGGAGCACATGGTAGTATCGTTTTACCTCCGTGTGGCTCCCCTCATCAGATGGTACGCCGATCGCAGTGCCCTCCGAAGGATGATGAGTGCGAACCTGAAGTCTCTGGCACCAACTACATCGTTTTCCATCCATTCAAGGTCTTCCCAGGTATCTTCCGCGACAAGGACATCAATCCCAATTTGCGCACCGACATTCGCATTGAACTCTTGGAGCGTCTCAACAGATATCACTACCTGGGGCACATCTTGGCTCACTCCCATGGCAACAGCAATGCTGCCACTGCTTCGATCGCAGGGGACGCAGATCCCCGAACCAAGAATGGGATTTGGAAAAGGATACGATTGTTGGTGGACGAAGGTCAACGATCAGGTAATGCAGTCTACGCACAACCTTTCCCCGACTTCGACAACGGCGCCCGTGAGCACGACTTTCCGGATGGTGTCTTCGCCTTCAGAGCATCATTACGTGATGGTCCTCACGCCCATTGGTGCCAATGCAGAGGTGCATCTTGCGACTCTCGCAACCGTTCACTTTCACCAAACCCACTCTACCGTACTTTTAGTATCTCGGCAATCAATCCAGAGTTTACCTATCGTCAACGCAGAGCGATTTTAGACGAGCTCAACTACTTCGCCACCTGCGGTATGATCATCCCTTTCACTTTGGATGCAGCCGGATACCATAGCTCAGCCGCCATCAACGGCATCCTTCCGCTGAAGGATAAACAACGCGTTTGGCGCGCCTTCGCCGAACTTTTGCACCTGAACAGAAACGATAGCGCTGCCAGTTGCTCAATTATCAACATGCCCAACCTTGGAAACCATGAACTCATTTACGACCTTCCAGAAGGCATCTTCGCCTATTCGGTTTTCAAATGCAAAGGCCCTCATCTTGAGTGGTGCCGGTGTGGAGGCCCAGCCGAATGCCCGTCACGTGGTCTTCGCCCTCCGTCACCGAGCCCTCCGGCCTCTCCAGTTCAACGAGCCATACCTCCTGAACCACGACGCCTCGACCGCAAACATGGTAGCGGCCCTAGACAGGTTCATGGCCGCAGGCCAGCTCCTTCGACATCTACGGCCACTGGACCTCAGCCAAGGCCCGTTCGACGTCGGCGACGTAATAGACAAAGAGCTCGTGCCTCGCAGCCACAGCCTCGATATTACGCCGCACGCCCGACTCGCCCGGCAGTTGTCCCCGAGCGCCGCCGTGTGTTTCATACGCTCGCTCGGCCTGGTACTGGCGTAACACAAAGATTGAGCAACTTACAGCGCCCGGCCTGACAATCAAGTCTGGAACTCTCTCCAGACGCGACACCACTTCGGCCGCCCGACCCTTCGGAGCTCTCCATCGACACTGGCCCAACCGTCCCGCACTTCGACCCCGTCATGGCGGACTTCGTGCAGACGTGCCCCGACCCTCGCATGCTCTTTTGCACATCATCGACAGTTCAAGGAGCTCATCCAGCCCCATGGTTCTTCATCTCTGAACGACTGTGCCGC
Source organism: Paulinella micropora (assembly GCA_019918135.1). Classification (NCBI taxonomy): domain Eukaryota; phylum Cercozoa; class Imbricatea; order Euglyphida; family Paulinellidae; genus Paulinella; species Paulinella micropora. Next base: position 79,271 of record WBZZ01002391.1, on the reverse strand, counting down.
GACTTCTTGAATAGGCGAGCGGAAAAGAAAGCGGCGCCAGCAGGACCCAAGTTTCCTCCCGAAGCGGTCAACCCGAGCCTCACCAAGCCTCAACAAGACCAACTCTGGGCCCTCATTAGAGAATTCGACCACATCTTCCAAGACAAAGCAGGCGTCTTCAAACACAGTGTTGTGTCTCTCCGGCTCAAGCCGGATGCCAAGCCAGTCGCGGTCCCATGTCCGCGATGGACTCCGGCAGTGGGCGAGTATCTCTCCGGCTGGGCTACGGACGTCCTCAGTGCAGGAACGTGGAGCTACGCCTCCGCTCAGTGCGCTTGGGCGAGCCGTAGCTGCCCTGTCGGAAAGTTTGAGGACCTCGCGAAGGAGGTCATCCGCGATATCCGCAACGTCTACGACTACCGGGTACCCAATGACAACCTTCACCTCCCAGTTCCAGGTCTTCCGAACCCGGACCATTACCGAGAACGATTCGCCGGTTGGCATTATCTCAGCTCCATCGACATGGTGGACGGCTTCTCTCATCTTCGCCTCAACCCGGATGACGACAGCCGAGACGTTCTAGCCGTGTGGACCCCTCTTGGTCTATTGGTCCCTAACTTCATGCCTCAAGGTGTACACCGCGCCCCCGGCGACTTTCAACGTGCAATTGAGAAGTCTTTCCAGCCGCTCCCGTTCTGGAACAAGCCGCCTCCAGCCACCGCTACCGCAGGCGCTTATCTCGATGACGTTACCGCCGGTGCAAACGATTTCAACACGCACCTGAATCAAATTCGTGGCATCTTCTCCAGCATGCATATGGACGCCTCCGGCCTACATGGATCGGCGCGCAAGCTCCGGCTGGGCTACCACGAACTATCTATCCTCGGCAAGAGGTGTAGCAAGAAAGGCATCGCTGCGGACACTGCAAAGGTCGACGCTATCCTTCGCATGGCCGACCCTTCCAATGTCTCCGAAGTCCGATCCGTTCTAGGTATGACCAACTTCATTCAAGCTCATATCCCGGACTACTCCCGTCTTGTCGCCCCTCTTACCAACCTGCTCAAATCCACTCATGCCCGACCAGCTGGTCAACCTTACCTCAATCGGGAAGAGCGGAAATGTATGAAGAAGCTCCGCCGTACACTTACCACGCTGCCCGTCCTGGCCAAGTACGAGTCGTCACATCGCCTCTGCCTCCGGACGGACGCCAGTCAAATAGGTATCGGTGGCGCCCTCCACGCTGGCACTGACCGCGACTCTCCGGTTATCCAGTACTTCTCTCTCAAGTTCACGGACACGCAAACCCGCTGGGCGACCTACGTGCGCGAAGCCTATGGTGTCATCTACGGTGTACAACAGTGCCGTTACTACATAGACGCTAGCGAGCACGAACTCACCATCGTCACCGACCACCGGCCGCTCTTGTGGCTATGGCACGCGCGCAGTCCTATGGTCGTCGGCTGGGTCCTGGAAAACCTTCAGACCATCCGCTTCAAGGTGGAATACCTTCCTGGTAAGCAAAACCTCCTCCCGGACGGCCTGTCCCGTATTCCTTGCATAGCTCCAGGCGCTCCGACCCTCATCGGCGAAGCCGAAGCTACGTTGCAGCTCCTCGCAACTATCCCTCTGCCTAAAGCAGGCTCAACTCTTTGGCTCGCAGTCGAAGGCACACACGCCGCTTTGGAGACGAAACTCAAGTCTCTCTCCTGCCGCATCATCCGCGCTGGCCCGACTTTACGAAGCATTCAAGCCCCGTGGGACTTGGCCATTGTCATCCCCGCCGCTGAGCGCTCCCCGGCCGTCGCGCATGATATGTTCGCTCTTCGCAAGCCATTCGCCCTGCTCATGCCGCAAGACCTCGTCCACTGCGTCCCCGACGACACCCTCCCGCAGGCGACCGTCGAGACGTGTCGCAAGATCCTATTCCTTGACGACAAGTTAGTGTGGCTAGTCTTTGGCCTCGGCATGGAACAACATTACATCTACCCTCTAGTCGCTACCTCGCACGCCCCGCGCGTCACGCGCCAACAACTCATTGACGCACAACGACTAGATAGCTTTACGGCCCCTCTCTGGACCGGCAGCGCTCCATCCGTCTCTGCCGGATCGTTCACAGTAACACTTCGACAAGGCATCGCAGTCCTTACCGACGCCGAACAGTCATCGTTGAAGATCTACGTTCCAGAAGAGCTGCGCCGCCCTCTTGTCAACTACGCCCACCTAATGCAGAATCACGCCAAAGCGCCTACGCTCATCCCCTTCATCAAGGAGTGCTACATTTGGTTCCGCATCGACGGCACGGATATCATGCACATCGACATCCTAGCCATCCACCGCGACTGCCACTTCTGTCAACTGGTTCACGCCCGCCTCACCCTCAACCACGGCTGCTGCTCTTCGCTGAAGTGGCGCAGTCAAGGCCAAGGCATCGGCATCGACCATATGCACGTCGGCATCCCGGGCGTTCTGTTTCAATATATCCTGACGATCATCGACCTCTCAGGATTCCTACAATTCGTTCCCAGCATCTCCACCACCGCCGAAGAGACTGTTGAACTCATCCTCAATCGATGGGCATACATCTTTGGTTTTCCGGAATCCATCTTCTCCGATTACCACAGCTCTTTCGTAGGGACTCTAGCTAAACGCTTTTGCAGTGAGGCCGGCCTCGACTGGCTAACCACTGCACCCTACTCGCACCATCAGCTCGGCTTCGTGGAATGCAGACATAAGGCGATCCGCACCGCAATCCAATCCCTGTCCAAATCAGACAAATCGAACTGGCCTAGCATCATCCCGTCCCTCTCCTTCGCCCAGAACACATACGTTTCAACGGCTACCGGCACCACCGCCTTTGAGGGCATGCTAGCGCGCAAGCCCCGGTGCACACTGGACTTTTTCGATTCACCGGAGATTGTTAGGGCCCGCGCCTCCGCCTCCAGCGCCGCTCTCGACGCTTCCCCAACGCTTGCACTTCAGTCTTCAGAGCAGATTGAACTCTTACGTCACGCCCGTACCGCCGTCACGGCGTACATCAGTGCGTATACGGACGTCACCCGCGCCCGGTCCATCGCTCAGAAGAACAACAAGCGCCGCAAGGCTCCTAAGGAGTGGAAAGTGGGTGACACTGTCACTGTCTACCGCCCTAAGCCTTCCAAGCAAGGCGTCCCCGCCTCGTTCGTCCTTCAATTCGACGGCCCCTACACGATCCTTGAGCAAGTCAACTCAAACTGCTTCAAGCTTCGCCACCTCAAGACGAACAAGGTACTCAAGCGGATCGACCGCTCGCACCTTTTCCCGTACACTGCTCCCACCGACGGCTCAGCCCCGCTCAACGCAGTAGCAACGGAGAACTACGACGACGACTCCGTCAACTACGACCTTGGTGAGATCGTTGCCTTCGTTGACAATTCCCAGATCAAGCTAGGATATGTCCTGGATCAAGACCCAGAAAATGAAGAAGACGACCTTTGTGTTCACCAGCTAGGTACGACATCCGCTACCAAACCGGTATATCGCCCCGTCTACGAGAGGACGACTGACAGACGTACTATCCTCGACTGGAGCAAATGCCAGGCCAACTGGAAACCTCTCAACATCGACACCACCAACGACCAGGTCATTCACCGCCACATCACATGGCTTCCTTTCAAGAACAACAAGTCCAAGGGAAGACTCCCTCCTGCAGTTCTTAACCGTCTTCGAGGCCCTCAAGTCACCGGAGAACAATTCCCTTTGCATACCTTTCGCCACGGCCAACAAGGCGCAACGGATTGATTTTCCTCCGATACCACTCAAGTGGGTTTTACTCATCGTACCGGCTTCACCCGCCACCGCCCATCATCGTCCCTAGAAGATCTATGACGAGACCTACGTACCCATATACCTCCCGAATCACCTCTTATGCCTGCAGGTCAACGATCATTCTCATCGAATCTGAACACCTCAGTGATTATATCGGCATGGCATACTTCGTGTTTCATTGGTTTATTGCGATTATGGATACCCGTCCACCTAGTCCTCTACAGCTCGACATCGCCCCCCGATACCTTCGCTCGCTACTGCACCTCAATTGTTACAGTCCCGCTGCGAATCATGGATATCCGGCCCCGGCTGATCATCATCCGCACCGCGCATTCATCGACGCGTCATTCTTTTGCCAACTACAAGGTTTAAGAGACACATCCAACTCTCTTTTCCTTCCAGACTTTTTTTTTAGCAAGACATCGTTCGTTTATCACTCTTTCTGTACGCAACTCTACTCAAACCGTTAGGTCTGGGGGGGGGGGAGCTATCAGACTGAGTACCTTAACGACCGGACAACTTCTCTACCCTTGATATTAATATCTCACTGGTTTTGACCGGCTCGTTAGATTCTCCTCTGCACGACGTTTCTAGATCACTAACTAGTTTTCGATTTCGTTCAGAAATGACTTCAAACGGTCAATTCAAAGTTTTCGCCAGCAATTGCCTTTTTTCCCCGTATCACCACCTTTCACCACTTTTTACCGCAGTCACACTGTTACGGTATCATATGTAATTTCATCGCCCTATGGGGTTCATTAGTGTCGGCTTTGCCACTCGAGTCATCAAACTTTACCATATTAAAATTCATGTAAATAGCTTTCAGAATCTTTATCAGATCGAAAAAATATTAAGTAGTTTTTATAAAAGACTCGAATGAAGTTTGGTACAACTTTTCACCATATTGGATGGAAAATTTCCCGAATTTTTTTGGAAAAGTGTCCGGATGGCAAGCCAAGTGTCAAAAAAGACAAGAAAAGAGTAGGAAGCGAAAGCTATTTTTTATCTTACAATCACTTTTTTTTGTAATCTAACTATGCAGCCTTGTTTATCATGTCTCCTTTGATAATGTTCTAAGAAATTCTTGTGTAATTTTTCTATTTGACTGCACATCATTCATTGGAAAACAGTACTTCAAAAGGTGGTGAAATATGCTTTGTTGATAGTTTGCGACTGTTCTAGTCAGAGTTATTGAGTTATGAAGTTTCTAGTACACACTCATTGAAGTATCAATCCGTTTTTAATCAATAAAACCTTATGAAACTACTTGAACTTGATAAACCATGTCAGTGCTTTTTTTACACTTCAAACATCCTGTGAACTCGGCTCTTAAACTCAATGAGAGGGTGAATATTATGTCCAAAAAACTTATGGAAACTGAACTCCAAGTCATAGAGCATGGTTTCAATCAATAAAAATGGAGGAGCAAGGTCCAGAAAAAAATGTACAGGCATGTGTAGGTCGACATATGAAGTTATGAAAACCCACTTTTTGGTTTGTAGCTTCTAAGCAAAATAAACAAAAATCCTTTGGTGGAGCTTTGTTTTACGATAATGAAAGATGATTCAAATACTTAAAAGTCTTAAAACTGATGACTACTAAGATGTATACGTCCTCAAAACAAAAAAAATACAGGTTTTGTGATTTTGACTTTTTGTCTTCCACAAACATTTACAGATTACATAACGTTGGAGAAATACCTTTAATGATAATATAAAACAATTCGCCTATTCATCTTTGCACGAAAAATATGAGATTTTCGTTTTTCGACAAGAAAAATTAAGTGGTTTTCTCCTACCTGGTTTGTAGCCTACAAATAAAACTATCCAAAAATATTTTGTGCAAGTGATGAAAAATACTCAAGGTTACTATGTATATACTTGGCTAGCTCTAACATGCTTTGTGTAAAGAGATATCTGATGCCCTGTTTCTGATTTCTGGACTGCCATCTTTTCCTAGCACGGTCGGCCCGTAAGTCACCATAGAAAATGATTGAATTTCCGGGGATTTTTTCCAAAAATTGTCAGAAATAGCCCAAACTCCAGGAAACATCTCCTCCTGAACCAGGAAAGCTTTTTCAAAAAGGTTTGAAGATTTAAAAAGTTTGCAGCTTAAACTACTGCGCACCAACTTTTCACACCCCCCTTGTCTTACTAAAAAAAAACATCATTTCTTTTAATAAGTACATATTACCGTTAACACTTTAAAAATAATTCAAATTCAAAAGTAAAATTTTTTTTGGTTCCTTCCTGCAGTAGATTCAGATGTGATCTTTACAATAAAAAAAGTCATATAGAAAAAGGACAAAAACTCAATGAGTAGATTTTGCCTCCGTTTTCATAGTCACTAATGAACATAGAATTACATATGATTTGTGGACAAGGAAATGGTCCGGACAAAAAGGACAATGTTTGACTGCGTTTCACATCACTACAGTCATTCTCGCCTAGGCTTCTCGAATTCAGTTTAGTTTTCGAGTTCTACCAACCCGACACTATCCGTTTATGACTGTTTGACTTGAAGACTTGAACTAACCCAAGTTGGTTCACAATCTACGATCACCACTAGATCGAGGGTTGCACCAGCACTGCAACGAGTACGAATTTACCTTAAATAAACGAACTTGAACTGACCGCTCTTCTATTTACTGGTATTTCACCTGCTCCTTCAGAGACAGGACTCAATGCAGGCATAGTGTTCTTTAATAAGAGTTCGTTGTATTAGCCACCTTGTTGCGTTGTATACAAACTCACAAACTCATAGAAGTGAGTGGGAAGCAAAAGAGATATTCATAAAATGGAAGAGGTACAATATCATCGAGTCAAGAGATACTGGCAAAACGAGAAAACATGAAGTGTAAAAAAAAACAGTCACAGTGTAAGGTCATGCCGAGACCATATATATATATATATATATATATATATATATATATATATATATATATATATATATATATATATATATATATATATATATATATATAATCAG
>WBZZ01002391.1:50000-67500 GCA_019918135.1 Paulinella micropora | reverse complement strand
ATACGATACGATACGATACGATACGATATGATACGATATGATACGATACGATATGATACGATACGATACGATACGATACGATACGATACGATACCATATGATACGATACGATACGATACGATATGATACGATACGATATGATACGATACGATACGATACGATACGATACGAGACGAGACGAGACGAGACGATACGATACGATACGATACTCATATTATTACGATACGATACGATACGATACGATAGGATATGATAGGATACGATACGATATGATACGATACGATACGATACGATACGAAACGATACGCTAATAACGGTTCAGTAAGTGTGTTTCGTAAGTTAAATCGCATTCTAGTACAGCATGGGAATCGATTTTAATAAGCGAGCGTCAGTTACTTATCTGGTAAACCATAGCATACACCATCGTTGAACGGTGGTGTAGATTGTATTTGAGCATATTTCTTATGAGAACCAATGAGTATCTAAGCGATTTTGACTCCTGCCTGCAAGACGCTCGTAATGGCCAGTTTGTTTTCTAAGCTGATGTCGCGCACATATTTGAACACACATGTACTTTTATCTGACCACAATCCTTGCATCCTGATTGCGCATAGTTTCATTCCCAATCTTGCCGCCTCTGTAGCCGAGCCGATTCTATTAGAATGTGACGCGTAGATAGCTGGATCCAATCCGATGAGTGCCACTTTCTCTTTCAGAATACTGGACGGTATTTTGCTACTGAAGTGCTCCAGACTGTTTCCCTCAATTTTGAAGAAGAGAGGCGAACTGTCTGTGAGTGAACCGCGAAATAAATCCTTCATAGCCTGCAAGTATGCTCGAACCCATTTAACAGCGCAAAATGTTTCTGAGCCTTGACTGACATACACTAGCTTCTCACCTTTATCGTTCTTGAGGTGCCTCAGCCGGAGTACCATGTATTCACATGGGCTGTTGTTTATTGTAGTCGTGTGGAGCCATATATCCTCCACCTTTAGTGCAGTAATATTGCCCACTCGTGTCATAGAGATCCATTGCAGCAAAATCATGGTGCTGTTTCTGCTGTCTCTCCAATCATTAAGAGGCAGTTGGAGGATCTTGAGTAAATTGTCCCTCAACAGTGGGTATTTGCCTTCCTTGCCCTGCGGGCTTCTGCCACTGCTCTTTCCTTTGCCATTTGCACCAATGTGCTATCGGTGGGGTCGCAGTAGGGAAGTAGTGCGTACCACGCCTTAATAGCGGCGAAGTGCTCTTTGATTGTACTCTCTGCATTGCCGCTTTCGCAGATGTGTCTCAGGTAGTGAGCGACAGTCTCTGCTGTGGCAGGAAAGCATATTCGACGGTGTGCGATACACCAATTGATGAATTGCTTGCGTGAGGATGCATATGCGTCCATCGTTGACTGTCTTTTCTTGCCTTGGCTTGCCCATATTGCTATGTCAAGGTCGTTAAGTACGATGTGGCCTGTAGTAAGAAAACAAATTTAATTAGCAAATCAAATAAGACTGCAAGCATGTGCCACTGAGGTCTATGTATATGTAGCGGGTGTGTGGGCCATGTTGGTGCTAGCGTGTACACAGCGGGTGGTAATGGGAATGAATCCCTCGCGTGTTCAAGCACTTGTGGCCACCAAGGTCTTCCCTGCCATTTGGGTATCACAAACGCAACTCGCTTGCGTTCTTTCAGTGCGAGAAGAATTGACTGTCCTATCTGCCTGAAGTTCGGTGCCCACACGTCTCTGATCGTTATGTGCCATCGGTAGGTGATTGCCTTTATGATATCCGGGTGGACAGTCAAGCTAGTCAAGCCGGCAGTCAGTGCCTTTGAATTCGCGTCTGCCCTTGTGTTACGTGAGCGTTCCACCCATCCCCCGAGTTTGTTCTTGATGTTGAGCCGCTGCGTGTATACATCGTCAATTATTTTGCATAACTGCGTGAGGTGTGGGCATTTTCGTGAGCCGCCTTTCTGTAAGTCTATTACAGCGTTGGCTGAATCGAAGACCGTGAGCACGGTGTTGCGATTACTCAAAATGTGTCTGAAGTGTAGTGGGACCACTGTGGCTGCCCAGAACTCTTTGTGGGTGGAAGAGGTGCCGATGAGTTCGGTGGGCAATAGTATAGTCACGTCCATATTTAGGACATGGCCACCTACTGCAAATTCCCCCGCGGGCGGGCGCGGGGGGGGGGGGGGGTATTCTCTTTCTGTCTATCTCCTTTACCTTTATGAATAGGCTTTATTATTCCCTTTGTATAATCTAGAGGTTTCGTGCCTGTTTGTAAGCATCTATTAAATAAGAGGACGAAGAACTGTTTGACATTTGGTGTAGCGTTTAACAGATTAAGAAAAAGTTCACCAGAAATGCCATCCTGTCCAACACTCTTATTAGGTTTTAAAGAAGACTCAGCTTCTTTGATCTCTTCATCAGAAAAGGATGCCTTATCTAATAAATTATTATTTTATTACTAGAAGTACTTTGAGTAGGTTCAGGCTGAGTATAAGGAGAAAGGATATGTGGAATAGGGGCCATCATATTCGATGGTCTATTCAGTTGGGACTGGTATTGTTTTGCAAATAACTCAGCTACCCCATTCCCTTTCACAACCATTTCATTTTCTCCTTCCAGCTGCATAGGACTACTGCTTTCCTTGTTTAGGAAACTTTTAAGAATGGACCAAGCCTTCTTATGGTTTCATTTCATATCAGCATTGATTTGTAAGAGATCTTTTTTCTGTCTCTCGTTCTTTGCATATTTAACTCTTTTTTGTATTGTTTTGTTAATTACTTTCAATTTGTCCTTGATTGTTTGTCTGTCTTGCAATGTAGCTGTGTTTTGCAGGTTGCGCAAAAGCTTGTTTTTCTTTATTTTAAGTTGCTTGATTTCATAATCATGAATGAAACCAGGATGTTTCATCGTTGTTTTTCAGATGTTTTTCTTAGCCAGTGTGTCGATTATAGGGCAATAAGCATCATAAAAGAATGTAAGTAGGTCATTAACAGGAGCATTCATTAAGTAAGCAGGCGCCACGGGAAAGGAATGAGCCACTGGACTTATGCCCACTTTCCTTTTCCACTCAAATTTCAAGTGTGGTCCCACTGCCTGCTTAGCAGATTGAAAGTAAGAGTTTGGAAGTTTAAAATCAATTGTAATTAAATTGTGATCACTAAAAGAGATCATATAACTGGGCCATGTAAAATAATTAGATGCGTAGTTGAGTAGTTGGGGTGAACAAAAAGCATAGTCCAATAATGAGGTCCTACCAATCCCTTTATGACTTGTTTCAGCTTTGCCCACTAACCCAGTTAATAAAAGCAAGTTGGTGTTTTCCATTTCTTGAACAAATTTGTCAGCATATTTAGTTGTATGACCATGAGGTAAAGGCACGTCTCTGATCATTTCTGAAGTAACCGGACCTGACTGATTGTCGTCAAGGGAAAATTGGCTGAAGTCAAATTTCGATTGAGACACCTGGCAATTAAAATCTCCCATTAAAATCACTTCGTATTTTGTTTCTTTATTAATACCATTCACTGCAGATAGCAGTGCTCGGTGCTGAGACTTCATATGAGCAACATTTTGCTGAGGTCGTAAGTAAATATTGCAAACAATAAAAGTTTTGTGTTCAGTCCGAATCGAAATCCACTGAGTATCTTCTAGGAGCCATTTGTCCTTTTTATCGATGTAATTGTTAATGTTGAATTTTGCAACCTTGCCTAATGATTGGCGTACCAATAGGATTTGTCCCCCCCCCCCCCCCCCCCTTTTCATTTGAGGTTCTATGTGAGACAAACACATATCTATTTTTATGTTCAGTGCTTTAAGAGCATCATATACAGTGTTTTCAGTTCTGTCCTTTTTCAACCATGATTCTTGAATTGCTAACACATCAACCACACTATGCAGTATTGTCTCAGTTAGCACTTCTAACAAGATTTCAGGTCTGGTAACATGTACATTGTAGGTTCCAAACTTCACTGATGCTCTGTCTTTTTTGGAGGGTGCGTAATTTTATTTTCTTTTCCATCCATATGCTCATAAGCGCCTTTTTTACAGGGTTCTTCTGTATTTATTACTTTTTGTTTGGTGTTGATGTTTTTCGCCTGCATGCTTTTTTTCTTTTGCAAAATGAGGTCGTATACAGTGTGTTTTTTCATCACTTTTCTCAGAGTAATCCTGTTATCATTGCTTTTGATTACGCAGTACTTGGCAATGAGTTTCACTCATTTGTCTTCCGAATTACTCTTTGTAGACGATTGGGTCGAATCAGCAATATTATCATGTTCTTTGAGTACGCGCACTGCACGAACTCTGAAAGTAAACTTTCTAGTTTTTTTTATTAACAATCTCATATTGAGTTTTGTTGTTCTTGACCGGAGTTTTCGCAATTTGATCCTGTTTGTTATTAATTTCATGTTCCATATAAGAATGGGACTCTGTATTTAATATTGAGTACTCATTTGAAGTACTGAAAGTTGCAGACTGTCTAACTGAAGTCAAGCAGCCATACTGGCTGGTAGTGTTAGTAGTCCGCAGAAAGGTTACAAATTTAAAATTTTAAAATATGTTTGAACGATTATGATGAAATATATTATTCTGATGTAAAGAATATAAAGTGTAGTTGTTTTCAATGAAAATCAAGAAAGAACAAGTAGATTACAAAAATCCTACAAAATCCTTACATAACCGTTAAAAAGCAGTTGTAACGGTTAGAAATTCATTTGTTTTAATTTAAAAAATATTATTAAGACATAATCTTTTGTTTTTATGAAGGAACCATTAATTTTCAAAAGTATGTAATTTTTCTTGCAGAACTACTTGCACTTAAACCTGTCCAGGACATGATGAAAGCATGTACTCATGAGTACATCGTGTATACATGATGTAAGCAGTAGTACATGATATAATCATGGGACATGATAAGGCCATGTACTTTTAGCCTCCCTTCACTACATGATATTATCATAACTGCATGATCTCCTCATGTAGTACTATTCTCGACAGTGCATGATAAAAGCATGTATTCATGATTCTATCATGTTCGCATGATTTTATCATGCGTACGTGATCTACTCATGTATTACATGATAGAATTTGCGTACATGATATAATCATGCACTTTGTTCTCGGTTTAAAGGCATGATGAAATCATGCTTTTCATGATATAATCATGTGAAACTGATAAGATGTGAGTACATGATCTTCTCATGTACGGATTTGCGTACATGATATAATCATGCACTTAGTTCTCGGTTTGAAGGCATGATGACATCATGCTTTACATGATATGGTCATGTGAAACTGATAAAATGTGTGTACATGATCTTCTCATGGTACGGGATTTTGTGCATGATCTATCATGTTCAGCATGATTTTATCATGTAAACATGATTTAAATACTCAGGTTTTACATGATTCCATCATGTAAAACTGGTAAATTTCTGTACATAATCTCGTCATATACGGTTTTTTGGGCAATTTCTATCATGTACTGCATGATACTATCATGTTTGCATGATGTTATCATGGATAACCTGATATAATCATGTAATCAAACTAGAGCATGATCTTATCATGCACTCTTTGTCCTGGTAGTGCTATCTTTCTCTTTTCTCTCTCTCTCTCGCGCTCTTTCTCTCTCTCTCTCTCTCTCTCTCTCTCTCTCTCTCTCTCTCTCGCTCTCGCTCTCGCTCTCGCTCTCTCTCGCTCTCTCTCGCTCTCTCTCGCTCTCTCTCTCTCTCTCTCTATATATATATATATATATATATATATATTATATGTATATATATGTATATCTCTACGATCTTTCTATCTATCTAATCTCTCTGTGTGTGAAATTTGTTGTGATTTCAGACACCGTGGAGTACATGGAATACATCTACAATTGCGAATCATTGCATCGGGAAGCCTGTGAGTTGGCAGAAAAACATGTTCAAGGTTATGTCCCGACGGCGCGGGACATTGACAAGCTTTTGCAGATGCATCAACGGCACCTGGAATACATCGGCACTGTCAAAGGGCAAGGTTGGATAGCATTAGGTCCGGACGATCGTGGCTGTGCATTGAGTGCCCAGGGGCTAGAAGAAATCTGTCCCTGTCCAGCTAAAAACAAGGGGCAAGTTGACTGGTCTGCACATAAAGACCACTGCAATAAATTCCGGCCGAGTCGGCCAGGTAGACGGGAGGCCGGGGATATGCTAGACGGGAGCCAGCAATCCGCTGTGCTCATCTACTGGGGCCAGTATTTAAACAAAGGCGAACCCGGATACGACGAACTCCTGGCTAATCCAGGAGAATTCGCAATAAAAGTTTGAAATACTCTTGTCACGCTCCTGGATAGACACAGGAAGTCCTTCGCCAACGGCAGCATGCCGGACGATGTGCCATAGGACAATTTCGGAAAAATTGATACCCCACATTGGGCCGAATCACTTGTTGTAGTTCTAGCAACCATGCTTGGTGTACGCACTTGCACATGCGGCAACGTTTTGCAAGAGGTTGTTGGGATGCGGAATAACCTCGGCTTAGTGTAGTCTTGCCCTCAGGAGCTCCATCGGTGGCTCCTATAATTAGTCGAGGGACTGACTAGGTGGGGATGGAGCACCTCAAACAAGGGCATGGAGGCTCATGTCCGGAAACGGATCGTGCCATCAGCTGCATCAGTATGCCTTAGAGGAAGTATTATTATTATTATTATTATTATTATTATTATTATTATTATTATTATTATTATTATTATTATTATTATTATTATTATTATTATTATTATTATTATTATTATTATTATTATTATTATTATTATCATTATTATTATTATTATTATAGGGTTACACACAAGATGAATATGAACAGAGCGCGAGCGCTTCCATGTGGTCACCTATTTCACTTGATGATGGTAACGTAAAAAATATAAATATCAATTATTAATCAATTATGATTGCTGTCAGATAAGCGCAGAAATATGTGGCATCCTGCACTTCGAGAAGAGAAGCCCCTCCGCAAGTACAAATTGATCAGCAGGCTGATGAGCGCAGACTTGCTAATGAAGACAGATGTGAAAAAAGAAAGCTAAGAAAGCACCGTACACTCGGTGCAGGAATTCTAGCTTTCTTCTGTATCCATAGAATTGCTTTAGGATGGCACGCCATGGGAAAGGCTGAAAGTCATAAAACAGTCTTTGACATTATGATTTCTCGGTTCAAGAAGATGCCAAGAGTCATCGTGTATGACAATGCATGTCATCTGCTTGAATACTTCTTGAACAGGTCTTACACATATTAATGATCTCCGATATATTATACTTTATCATATTAATGCAAAACTTTTGTAGGGAACCATACATCTGCGTTGAAACAGAATTATTCGGACCGACTGCATTGGTTTGTCTCTCTCTCTCTCTCTCTCTCTCTCTCTCTCTCTCTCTCTCCCTCGAGCTCTCTCGAGCTCTCTCTCTCTCTCTCTCTCTCTCTCTCTCTCTCTCTCTCTATCTTTCTCTCTTTCTCTCTCTCTCTCTCTCTCAAATGTAAACTACTTAATTCATATATATTGTTCAGGTATAACCATGTTGGATGCTCCAATGGCTTCAACATATCTATGTTTGACCATCTGAAGTGGGCAAACAGTCAGGTTTCTTATAAAATTTATCTTACCACTTATACAAAAATAATTTCTTTATTTCTTGTCTTTCTTTCTTTCTTCTTCTTCTTCTTCTTTTTTTCTTATCTTACATGGTAAATTGATGCAGGCTGCAGAGCAGGGAAACAGTGCCTTGAAAAAAATCAAGTAATTTGTATGTTGTTGTTTCCTTGCAAACATTTTTTTTCTTGTATGTTACGTTGTATATAACTAAACATTCGACAATCTTGGGGGTATCCCTTTTTCCGAAATTTTCCATGAAGTATATGGACTTTTTTGAAAACGTGTGGAAATGAAAGGAAATGAATTCCCTGATTGCAGAACATATAAAAATAATATTAAAATATGTTTTTATTAATTGTAATACACTTTAACTTCATCTTCAGAGGTGGGCAGGAACCGGTCCGACACGGTAATTTTTCTACTTTTTCGTAGTCCCGGCTACCATGAATCTATGATGATAACAATGCCGAACATGCAGAATTTGCTTTTACTGTTTATTCTTGCTTATATTAAGCATTTTACTATATTAAGACATGGTTTTACCTTCAAAAAATTCTGTTTGCCCGCTGTGACGTACGCTGGTACGTAGAGGGGGGAGGGGGGGGGGTGGGGGGGGGGGAATGGGTCGGAGGGAGGACGCTTCACATCAGATTCTGGTGCATTATCAGAGTTAAACAAATTTCTAATTTCAGTTTTTAGAAGAAGCGTTACAGTTGCAGTTGCCCTAGACAAAAACCATTATGAAAAAGTCGGACCCAGAAAAGTTCATTCAAAAAAAATAATCACATACGACCACGTCCACGTCCACGTCCACCCGCAGCACGACGTGCGCGGCGACGTCCGCGCAAACGGATTCCTGAGTTACGCATTCTCCAACTTGCGTCGGAGCGATCTGAATCATCTACAATATGGATAGCATATGTTAAGGAGGAGAAGAACAAGAAGAAGAAGAAGAAGAAGAAGAAGAAGAAGAAGAAGAAGAAGAAGAAGAAGAAGAAGAAGAAGAAAACTAATACAATGCTTTTCTTCCTCTGAACCAGAAGATCGATCAGACGATGAGTCAGTTGATGAACTGGAAGATGAAGTATCAGATAAGTCATCCTCTGAATCTGCCACTGGTTCTGCAGGCTGAGCAGCACCAAGCTCTTCTTCCTCAGGGAACCCACAGTCGCATCGTTCGAAATGGTTCCACGCTTGTTCAATAAGCTCTGCCTTCTTGAACTGTTTCCGATCGGAGTTTTGCGTTGCAACACCATGCATTCTCATCCATGATTTCAATTCGCTAACTACCATCTGCTTGGACGCAAATTGCTTTTTTTCCTCTGACGATCTTAGCAACGTGAGAATTTTCCGCCAAGGCTCAGAAGCATTTCCAAATGCTAAATCCTGCTCCTGCTTTTCTTCGCTAGTAAGCTGTCTTGCACCACGCCATCTCGGGTGAGCTGGAGGACGTCCTTCATTAACAAAATAAGTGCGTGGTAAGGACAGCAGCTCTTCATCGGTCAAACGCGTAAGTGCGTTCATTTTCTCCTGTCGTTCTTGAGGCAACTCCATCCAATTTACAGGTAGCTCGTCGATCAATCGAAATTCTGCTCTCCATTTCTTGCCTTTTGCATCGACACAGGACATATGAGCAGGACGGCCGGGCAGGCCGCCTTCGAAGTAATCTCCATCCACCTCTACTCTGGTCAAATTTCCACCTGCTAACATTTCCTCCACATGTGCTCGCTCATCCGGCCCTAGGTATTTAGTAGCCAAAGCACGAATATCCTTCTTCAGGCGCGGATTGACGAAGTAGCCGACTGGAAGCTTGGGAGGCATGTCGGTCGCTGTCATAAATAGAGAGAGAGATAGATAGATAGAACGAGAGAAAGAGAGAGAGAGAGATATATATATATATATAGAGAGAGAGAGAGAGAAAGAGAAAGATAGATAATATTATTACCGGGGCGTCCGATAAACAAATTGATCGGTTCTCCTCTGGGATCATCACGCACTCCATGAAAATCCTGTGCGTCTCCCCAAGTAGCGATCTCTACAGTCGGCAAAGCGTCAGGATCTTTCTTGGTGATTCTATATGCCAAGGGTTTGTTGTAGTTTTTGAAACTCTTGTTCATACACGGGCTAAAATGAGTCATCCAGTCGTAGTTACATCCGAGAACAACCAGCACATGCCTCTTCTTGTGCTGCTTCTTGAATGCAAGAATGAGCTTTAATAACGCTTGAGCGATGTTAGTTGTCAGGAAGGTGCTCTTCCACCCGATATCCATAACTGGAAATTCCTGATCATCTCCATCGTGCCCGTGCCCTGGTGGCTTGCGATGTGACTCTACTTGGAAACGGATTCCTCTGTCAACGACATTGAGCCCAAGGAAACCCAGCATCGCCCACGCGGTGTTATCACCAGCTCCGTCCCACTCAAGATATAATTTCCACGCTTGCATTGTGCGAGGGTTCCAAAGTTGCCAATGTAAAAGTGCGGCAAGCATAGTAATGTTGCTGTTCGCGCCGTGTTCTACCGCGCCTTCAAGGTACGTCAGAATAAAATGCGTATCGGTAGTGTAGCAGGTATTGATTCCAACGCAAAGGCGAAACACAATTTTTCCTTTGAAATCTTTCGCGGCGCGGCGGCAAGATGGGATCTTCACTGGCGGTTTCATATCGGCTGATATGACTGTGGCAGCAAAATCTGCTGGTGCTGCCTTCTTGCGCTGCATGCTGGCAACGCGGCACGCCCTGTGAATTTTGTGATGAAGCCTGCTACGGCGACGCCATTCTTGAGCTTCTACTTCAGTCCTGAAACCGTTAGAATGATCAGCAGCAAGCTCTGTGCAGATCTCGCATTTTGAGAAATCTCCTTCTGCAAAACAAACCTGTAATAAGTAATGATAACGAAAATATGCATAATACCTCTGACAAACTTGACGTGCGGAAAATCCATGCGCCAAACTTTGTTGATCGTATTGTCTGTCGGAGGATTATTTGGATCAACTCGTTTCGAACAACCAAACCGAAGGCACATATCTTTCCAATTCTCGCGAACATAGTTTTGGACTCCTGCGTCCTGAGCCATTTCTTGCATCCTCCATATTCCGTCGCTGCATATCTCCGGGTAACTCTCCATGAACTTCTCGCAGAGTAATACTGCTACCACATCTTCTGTTTCAGGAACGGTTGAGTAGCTTTTTGTCAAAACCTTCGTGTTATTTGCAAGAAGTTTGTGTGCTCTTGACAAAACTTTATCACCGATCCCGTAGATACGCTGCCAGGCTACTTTTCATCGTGTAGGGGCGCGTTGGATTCTTACGTGGTCTGCTGTAAGGAATTGGTGATAATCTCATGATGTTATACAACAGCTCATTCTATTCCATAAGCTCGTCGAAGTTCAATCGAAGCTCGTTGGATAATTCCGCATCGTCCACGCCGACCAGAGGAGGAAGCAATCCAGGGTTGATAGATGCAGCATCACCGTTTGAATCCGTATCTGAACACTCTTCGTCGACGTTCTACGCAAACAAGATCGCTTATGAACATTAACCAGCATGAACATAGACAGGTAGAGAAAAAAAATTACCATGGAGCCAGTAGGAAGATATAGTCTAGAGCTGCTGCAGCTACTAACATCATATCCTGTAGTGACAGTAGAACTGTCTGACTGTTTCCAGCTGTCGAGGTTAGCATCAACGTCAGGAACACCTGCCTGTAAAAAAGAATCTTCTCAGTAATAATTTTCATTTATTTATTTTTTACCTGTGCATCACTCAAGCTTGATTTTTCTGTGATGACTGTAATGTCCGAGCTTTCCCTGGGCAGAAGCGTGCGGCGACTATCTGAAATTGAGGACACGCTGTCGAGAAGCTTCCTCTTTTTTTCCGGCGGAATAGATGATGACCTGGAGAGCGGTTGCTTTCCATCAGAACTAATACTGCTGACCGACGCTAAAAGTTCAACCTTTGCTTCATGAAGCAAGGAAATTGACTTAAGTGGAAGCGGATGTTCTTTCTCAGGAACGATGAAACATACATGACCAATGTCAGTCTCGAACAGGAAAACTGGGATTTTAGCTCCTTCCTTGGCAGCCTCTTTCAACCAGACCGGATGTGCATCGCTTGGCAGCGTAGCTATCTCTAGGTCTGGATTAGGTGCATAGCTGAGCAAAATCTCTTGATCTTTCGATATTGCGGTGGTGACAGTCACAATAGGAGTACCCTTGCTGACCTGACATTATTTACAACAATATTTATAGAAAAAATACAACACACGTAACAAAAACTTACATTGCATGGATGTATGTAACAACTAACATAATTTACCTTCACGTTCGGTCGGCAAGTGTCATCGTCGAGCTTGTTGAACCCTTGCGATGAAGAGTTGATGAGATGCATTGCATTCCTGCTCGATTCGTTAATGAATTTAATTGGATGCATCCCTGTTTGCAGGGAACTCCCAATTTTCATAGTGAAATGATCAGAAAATGCAGCATGATCTGCAGCACGCAAAGACTTTCCTCCTGGTTCGAGGAGCCCAAGCTGAAAAGAAGGAGGAAGGTATTTATCAGCAAAGACTCCGTAGCCACCACCACGGTGTGCCACATATATCGGCGCCTTGCTAGCCCTCAGCATGGCATACCTAAAGTTTGAAATACACATGAAAAAAATGGCAGCGCTTCCCGTTAGAGGGAATCACTAAAAAAAAAAAAGGACAGAGAAAGGCTCACTGATAGAAGGCCACACACACTAGCTAGTTATACTAAAGCTAGTATCTATACTCCCCTCTTTAAACTATGCTATATAATAATAATAATAATAATAATAATAATAATAATAATAATAATAATAATAATAATAATAATAATAATAATAATAATAATAACAATAATAACAATAATAATAATAATAATAGATTTATCAGTCAATTGGCCTTTGATCCTGTCGGACATGTGCCTCCATTGGTAGCACGGGGCCGTTCGGTGACGCGGCTCCGCTCCAAAGACTCAATAATAATAATAATAATAATAATAATAATAATAATAATAATAATAATAATAATAATAATAATAATAATAATAATAATAATAATAATAATAATAATAATAATAATAATAATAATAATAATAATAATAGTGCTTCTCAGTCAATGGCGAATGCATTTCTGCACATGTGCCTCCATCGTCTCACCCGTGAGGGGAGTACGAAGATTTGACGATAGGCTCTACTGACACCCCCGCAAGGCAGCTCCAAGCAACAACAATAATAATAATAATAATAATAATAATAATAATAATAATAATAATAATAATAATAATAATAATAATAATAATAATAATAATAATAATAATAATAATAATAATATATTGAAGAGGAAATGCAAAATCATGCCGGTCAGTTTCACAAACTTTTGTGCAGAGTTTTTTCCACAGATTGTTGTGTACAGAAGAAAAGAATAGCATTCCCGCTCATTCTGAGCTGGGAAAAGAGCGGGAATGCTGTTACATCTTCTCGAAATGTCATGCTCTCAATAAAATCTCTGGACAAAAGTTTGCAAAACAGCAATCCAAAAACGAGTTTCATCGAATTGCTGGTTTGTGAAAAATAGATTAAGCTGGGTCGTGCAATGTTAGGAAATGACATTTATAGCTTCAACAAACACGTTGCAGCAGAAACATGCAAGGGATGACATGAGTTGAGAGTACGTACTAGGAAGGAAATGCAAAATCATGCCGGTCGGTTTTCACAAACTTTTGTGCAGAGTTTTTTCCATAGATTGTTGTGTACAGAAGAAAAGAATAGCATTCCCGCTCATTCTGAGCTGGGAAAAGAGCGGGAATGCTGTTACATCTTCTCGTAATGTCATGCTCTTAATAAAATCTCTGCACAAAAGTTTGCAAAACAGCAGTCCGAAAACGAGTTTCATCGAATTGCTGGTTTGTGAAAAATAGATTAAGCTGGGTCGTGCAATGTTAGGAAATGACATTTATAGCTTCAACAAACACGTTATAGCAGAAACATGCAAGGGATGACATGAGTTGAGAGTACGTAGGAAGGAAATGCAAAATCATGCCGGTCGGTTTTCACAAACTTTTGTGCAGAGTTTTTTCCACAGATTGTTGTGTACAGAAGAAAAGAATAGCATTCCCGCTCATTCTGAGCTGGGAAAAGAGCGGGAATGCTGTTACATTTTCTCGAAATGTCATGTTCTCAATAAAATCTCTGCACAAAAGTTTGCAAAACAGCAATCCAAAAACGAGTTTCATCGAATTGCTGGTTTATGAAAAATAGATTAAGCTGGGTCGTGCAATGTTAGGAAATGACATTTATAGCTTCAACAAACACGTTATAGCAGAAACATGCAAGGGAGGACATGAGTTGAGAGTACGTAGGAAGGAAATGCAAAATCATGCCGGTCGCTTTTCACAAACTTTTGTGCAGAGTTTTTTCCACAGATTGTTGTGTACAGAAAAAAAGAATAGCATTCCCGCTCATTCTGAGCTGGGGAAAGAGCGGGAATGCTGTTACATCTTCTCGAAATGTCATGCTCTTAATAAAATCTCTGCACAAAAGTTTGATAATAACACGACCCTTTTTCCACACGTTCAAATTTCAGACCGGCCCGAGAAAAATTTTAAGGTTGAAGGCGCTGACTGGTCCGACATGCAGCGGCATGGCTGACGCTCCACAGACAATGTAATCTCTCGTTCTCATATATATGTACGCTTTGTGACAGAGAAGAAATAGGGGAACGAAAAGAAACAGAAAATTTGGTTTGTGTGTGTGTGGGTGGGTGGAAAGGTTTTGCTGAACTTTCCATTTGCTGGGCCAAACATTCAAACCCTTGCTTTTTCGGCCCTCGAAACAGGCCTATGAACAGTTTTTAGCATCAAACATTTATGCACTCAGGAAGTAACGCGTTTCTCTCAACCTAGCCCCCCCACCCCTTTATCTATACGCTCTTTTTCTCTGTGGTGGTCTCTTCACACACTGACCGATCGTCCTCTCTGTCTCTACGCTCTTTTTCTCTGTGGTCTCTTCACACACACTGACCGATTTTTGAATTCAACTATTGTCTTACGTTCTTTTTCTGTGGTGGTCTCTCACACATACACACTGATCGATCGTTGAATTCAACATTTTCTCAGAATGGAAGAGATCATCCTCTGCCATCTGTGAGCAATATTGAATTCAGCACTCGATCAACTAAATATCTGCGTACGTTAATTTTGTTTGTTGCTTATTAGCGCGAAAGACACGCCCCTACCCAAGCCAAGCCCTTGGGGTGGTGTTTTGTCTAAGTGGTGATTGATCTGCGTCAACCTATGGACATTTTCCTCACGAGGAAGCATCAGTCTCTAATCCTCTCGACCTTGATTATGCTTAGAAAACAATTTTTCGATTATTTTTGTTTATTTCTACAGGCTTAACTACATGACTTAAAAATACACACAGTCATCAAAAAACCGTTTGGTGACTGGTTTGGGATCAGCGATATGCTTTCTCCAGTTTATGAAAATTTCAACTGATAAATGCATTCACTGAGTAACTACTCTTCTTTCTCTCTTTCGATTGACTGTAGTGGCGATGTAGTTTGAAAACAAATTAAAATTTCATTTTCGGTTGTAGTAGCAGATTTCAAAAAAGTTTCTGAAGTTAAGGTATGTTTACTAAATTACAACATGTAAACGATAAAGTTAAGAAATTGTATTTTATCAAAACGGTTTAAAAAAATCTATTTACCATATGTATTCTTTTCCTGCATTAAACTTTGCTTCCTGAAAAAAAAAACTGCGCCTTAGTGAGCAGGTAATTATTGTTTATCTTCCAATTCTATCTCATCTTGAGATTTTATTATTTATCTTCCAATTGTATCTCATTTTGAGATTTTATAAGTGAGTAGATTGAGAGTTTTCGTCTGACGCAGCACTATCTCGACTGTTATTAATAATATGCTATTTAGATGTAAATATTGAAATTAAATATTAATTTAATAGTTATGTTTTGGGGTTGGGATAGAAATTCCTATTAAGTATTAATATTTTCTAGATTTTGCTTAAATATATTAATATATCACAATGATTTAGTAGATTTATAACTAAGCTAGTGATTAGAGTGATTGTAGTATTACTAGTATTACTAGCTAGTATTACTAAAATTAATAATAATAGTAATAGTAATAAATTTATGTAAATAGTGAGGTGAGAAGGAAAGGTTAGAATAGTTTAGTAGTCTATATAGTTAAAGC
The DNA here is from genome assembly GCA_019918135.1 of Paulinella micropora. Classification (NCBI taxonomy): domain Eukaryota; phylum Cercozoa; class Imbricatea; order Euglyphida; family Paulinellidae; genus Paulinella; species Paulinella micropora. Next base: position 51,635 of record WBZZ01002391.1, on the reverse strand, counting down.
AGTTAAAGTAAAAAAGTAAAAAACAAGAGAAAGAAATAAGTTTTAAGATGATTAGGTCGGCCCGTAAAGGAAGGAAACGGAACCAATGTGATCTTTAGGCAAAAGATGGGCATTCCCAATGCGACCACATTTCTGGTTGGACGGCTTGGTTGTTGGTCTGTAATACGGGTGCCATACCTTCACAAATGGTTGGCTTTCATAATAAAAGTTAGAGAAACAAACACTGTTTACTTGCTGCTGCTGTTGTTATTAGTTATTGTCATAGTTCTTGTTTTGTGTTTGTTTGTGCTGTTTATATTTCAAGCTTGCTGCTGCTGTTGTTATTGTCATTGTTCTTGTTTTGTGTTTGTTTGTGCTGTTTAGTAATGTTTCAAGTGTTTGTTTGTGTTTGCTTTTTTTCCACTGAACGACTTGGGAGGGGAACATTGTTTGTTTGTTTGTTTGTTTGTTGGTTTGGTTTTGTTTGTTTAGTTGGTTGGTTGGTTGGTTGGTTGGTTGGTTGGTGGGTGGGTTGGTTGGTTTGTTTGTTTGTTTGTTTGTGTTTGTTTGTTTGTTTTGTTTGTTTGTTTGTTTGTTTGTTTGTTTGTTTGTCATACATATGTGTGTATGTATGGATGCATGACTGCACATATGCACATAATGTATGTATGTATGTATGTATGTATGTATGTATGTATGTATGTATGTATGTGTATGTATGTATGTATGTATGTATGTATGTATGTATGTATGTATGTATGTATGCATGTGTGTATGTATGTATGTATGTGTGTATGTATGTATGTGTGTATGTATGTATGTATGTATGCATGCGTGCATGCATGCATGCATGTATGTATGTATGTATGTATGTATGTATGTGTGTGTGTGTGTATGTATGTATGTATGTATGTATGTATGTATGTATGTATGTATGTAAATGTATGCATTGTATGCATGTATGTATGTATTGTATGTATTGTATCTGTTGTATGTATGTATGTATGTATGTATGTATTGTATGTATTGTATGTATGTATGTATGTATGTAATGTATGTAATGTATGTATGTATGTAATGTATGTATGTATGTATGTATGTATGTATGTACGTATGTATGTACGTATGTATGTAGTATGTATGTATGACATGTTATGTATGTGTGTATGTATGTATGTATGTACGTATGTATGTATGTACGTATGTATGTATGTATGTATGTATGTATGTATGTATGTATGTATGTACGTAGTATGCATGTATGACATGTGTATGTATGTATGTATGCATGTATGTATGTATGTATGTACGTACGTACGTACGTACTGTATGTACTGTATGTATGTATGTATGTATGTATGTATGTATGCACGTATGTACGTATGTACGTCGTTGTATGTATGTATGTACGTATGTACGTAGTATGTATGTATGACATATGTATGTATGTATGTATGTATGTATGTATGTACGTACGTACGTACGTACTTATGTACGTACGGTATGTATGCATGTATGTATGTATGTACGTACGTACGGTATGTATTTATGTATGTATGTATGTATGTATGTATGCACGTATGCACGTCGTTGTATGTATGTATGTACGTATGTACGTAGTATGTATGTATGACATATGTATGTATGTATGTATGT
>WBZZ01002391.1:27500-30000 GCA_019918135.1 Paulinella micropora | reverse complement strand
TTACTATACTTTTCTATACTATACTATACTATACTATACTATACTATACTATACTATACTATACTATACTATTACTATAACTATTACTATTACTATTATTACTATTACTATTACTATTACTATTACTATTACTATTACTATTACTATTACTATTACTATTACTATACTATTACTATACTATACTAAACTATACTATACTATACTATACTATACTATACTATACTATACTATACTATACTATACTATACTATACTATACTATATTATATCTATACTATACCTATACTATACTATTCTATACTATACTACACTACTATTACTATTACTATTACTATTACTATTACTATTACTATACTATTACTATTACTATTACTATTACTGTTGCCATTACTATTACTATTACTATTACTATTACTATTACTATTACTATTACTATTACTATTACTATACTATTACTATTACTATTACTATTACTATTACTATTACTATTACTATTACTATTACTATTACTATTACTATTACCATTATTATCACTATTACTATTACTATTACTATTACTATTACTATTACTATTACTATTACTATTACTATTACTATTACTATTACTATTACTATTACTATTACTATTACTATTGCTATTGCTATTGCTATTGCTATTGCTATTGCTATTGCCATTGCTATCACTATCACTATCACTATCACTATCACTATCACTATCACTATCACTATCACTATCACTGTCACTGTCACTGTCACTGTCACTATCACTATCACTATCACTGTCACTATCACTATCACTATCACTATCACTATCACTATCACTATCACTGTCATTGTCACTGCCACTGTCACTGTCACTGTCACTGTCACTGTCACTATCACCACCACTATCACTATCACTATCACTATCACTATCACTATCACCACCACTATCACCACCACTATCACCATCACTATCACCACCACTATCACTATCACTATCACTATCAATCACTATCACTGTACTGTACTGTACTGTACTATACTGTACTGTACTGTACATTACTATAACTATACTATACTATACTATACTATACTATACTATACTATACTATACTATACTATACTATACTATACTATAGGTAGATAGGTAGATAGGCAGATAGGTAGATAGTCAGATTGGTAGGTAGATAGGTAGGTAGGTCGGTAGATAGATAGGTAGATAGGTAGATAGGCAACAGTGCGTAATACATACGCATGCAGATAGGTAGATAGGTAGATAGGCAGATAGGTAGATAGTCGCATTGGTAGGTAGATAGGTAGGTAGGTCGGTAGATAGATAGGTAGATAGGTAGATAGGCAGATAGGTAGGTAGGTAGATAGATAGGCAGGTAGGTAGATAGATAGTTCGGTAGGTAGATAAACAGGTAAATAGATAGATAGATAGATAGATAGATAGATAGATAGATAGATAGATAGATAGATAGATAGATAGATAGATAGATAGATAGATAGATAGAATAGATAGATGGATAGATGGATAGATAGAGTGTGTGTTGTATGTATGTATGTATTTTATGTATATGCTTTCCCACCCTACCCCGCCCCCTCTCCTCTCTGTACTGGTCTATCTATCTATCTACCTATCTATCTATCTATCTATCTATCTATCTATCTATCTATCTATCTATCTATATATATATCTATCTATCTATCTATATATCTATCTATCTATCTATCTATCTATCTATCTATCTATCTATCTATCTATCTATCTGTCTGTCTGTCTGTCTGTCTGTCTATCTATCTATCTATCTATCTTTCCATCTATCTATGTACTGGTGGCCACCACACACCGCTCACCAAGATAGATAGACATATAAAAGAAGGATATGAAGTAAGAGGAATGTAGATAGATAGATAGAGATAGACAGATAGACAGATAGATAGATAGATAGATAGATAGATAGATAGATAGATAGATAGATAGATAGATATTATTATTATTATTATTATTATTATTATTATTATTATTATGATTACTATTATTATTATTATTATTATTATTATTACTATTATTATTATTACTATTATTATTATTATTATTATTATTACTGTTGTGGTTGTTGTTGTTATTGTTATCATTATTATTATTATTATTATTATTATTATTATTATTATTAGTAGTAGTAGTAGTAGTAGTAGTAGTAGTAGTAGTAGTAGTATTAGTATTATTAGTATTAGTATTAGTATTAGTAGTAGTAGCAGTAGTAGTAGTAGTAGTAGTAGTATTAGTATTAGTATTAGTATTAGTATAAGTATATTAGTATTAGTATTAGTATAAGTATTATTATTATTATTACTATTATTATTATTATTATTGTTATCATTATTATTATTATTATTATTATTATTATTATTATTATTATTATTATTATTATTATTATTAGCAGTAGTAGTAGTAGTAGTAGTAGTAGTAGTAGTAGTAGTAGTAGTAGTAGTAGTAGTAGTAGTAGTAGTAG
>WBZZ01002391.1:0-20000 GCA_019918135.1 Paulinella micropora | reverse complement strand
ATGCACATGGCTTTTTGGCTCAGCAATTGGCAGACGATACATATTATTATTATTATTATTATTATTATTATTATTATTATTATTATTATTATTATTATTATTATTATTATTATTATTATTATTATTATATTGTTATTATTATTATTCGATGACATAGTTTAGAGAGGGGAGTATAGATACTTAGCTTTAGTATAGTTAGCTAGTGTGTGTGGCCTTCTATCAGTTATCAGTGAGCCTTTCCCTGTTTTTTTTTTCGATTATATTTCTTCTAACGGGAAGCGCTGCCATTTTTTTTTAATTTAAACTCTCTTTTTATTATTATTATTATTATTATTCCTCTTTTGCTGCTGCTTTAATTAGCTTGCTCTTTAAGTTCACATCCGATGACAACAAACATCGGGAGGGGGCGCTCGCGCTCGACGTTGCACTTACAAAGTACAACAATTTCGAACTGAAGGCGTCCACGCAAGTGGAGACATGTGATGGTGAAACTTCACCTTGTGCTCCCGGGTCTTTTTCCCTATAAGTATGAAAGATTTTTATAAACTGATTGTTTATTTTGTATTTGCATGCTCTTCATTGTCTTTCCCATTGGTTGGCGCAAGAAGACTCCTGCGCAAGTCAATCGAGGTACTGTATGTTTTTCAAAATTCACAAGCTGCACATATTTTTTATACTTGGATGTTGCAGGATCGAAGCGCTTCATTTTTGCTGCGCGCGAGGTCGACACTGACGGCGATGGCAAAGCTGACGAAATCCAATATCAGCTCATGGGTTTTTTTGGTTTTAACCTTAAACACTCTTGCATGCTTGATCCGTCGCCGATGGACTTCGAGAAGCAGGTGAAGCCCGCAGGGCTCCTCTACGTCTGTAACCCCACGAACCCGCCTATGATTTGCAACTGGCGGAAGCGGGAGCTTTTGCTTCTGTACGAAGCAAACAAGGTCATTTCTTCTTCTTCTTCTTCTTCTTCTTCTTCTTCTTCTTCTTCTTCCTCTTCTTCTTCCATTTTTCTTTTTCTTCTTCATATACATGTTATTATTCTTTTTCTCCACCAGCTCCATCTTTTTTTTTTGTTTTTTTTTTTTTTTGTTTTTGTTTTTTTTTTTTGCATCTTCCTTTTCTTTATTTTGCATATTTACTGCATGCTCGCCTGAAACGTTAGAAGAAGAATCAAAAAAAGGGCCCGACTGAGCCTCGCTCTTCGGGCATGCCAAAAAAACTGAGATTCGGTAGCAACATTGTATGTAATGAAAAATGAAGGATGTATGTAATATTGTTTGGTTCTTTGTGCAGAATCCATCGACGTCGACGATGTTCCAGACGTTCCAGACGTCCCTGAAGAAGAAGAGACCCCTGAGCCTCCTATGCCTAAGGGGTCCAGCAAGAAAAAGCCAGGTACTAGCAAATTTCATCTTTTTTTGTGTGCTTTTTTTTCAGTGTTTCTAATTTCTGACGTGACTATGCAAGCCGAAGTCCAAAAAGCCCGCGGTCGACGCTGATGAAGTGGATATGTCGTTGGAGGTATAATCTTTCCTACTCCTTCTTCTTCTTTTTCTTTTTTTTTGTGAGGGGGGGGGCCCCCCGGGGGGGGGGGGGGGGTCAAAAGGTCTCTTTGGGCGCCGCAGCATATAGTTTAGAGAGGGGAGTATAGCTACTAGCTTTAGTATGGCTAGCTAGTGTGTGTGGCATTCTATCAGTGAGCCTTTCCCTGTCTTTTTTTTTCCGAGTATAATCTCTCTAACGGGAAGCGCTGACATTTTTTTTTCAAACTTTATTATTATTATTATTATTATTATTATTATTATTATTATTATTATTATTATTATTATTGCCCTGTCGCCAGTTCGATTCCCGTCGGTGCCACCAGTATTTTCATTGAACATACCGGTCCGTCTGGACCAGTATTTTCATTGAACATACCGGTCCGTCTGGAAGTGTTGGAACTGCCTTTGCGGGGGTGTCATTAGAGCTTATCGTTAATTCTTCGTACTCCCCTCACGGGTGAGACGATGGAGGCGCATGTGCAGAAATGCATCAGCCATTGACAGAGAAGCACTATTATTATTATTATTATTATTATTATTATTATTATTATTATTATTTAGGGAGTACATAGGCCATCGGTCCCTTTCCATGGGCTGATTGGTATAAAGCTCCTAGAGTGATGTTCTATGCCGTCACTTCCTTTATTCCACCGATTGGTGTGGAGACTTTCCTTATGGAATGGAGGACTGGATGCACATGGCCTTTTGTCTCAGCAATTGGCAGGAGATATACTATTATTATTATTATTATTATTATTATTATTATTATTATTATTATTATTATTATTCTTTGTTGTTGTTGTTGTCGTTGCTGTTGGTTTGTTCTGCCACTGCCTTGTTCGCAAGAAATGAACGACTTCTTTCAAAACAACGGCGACCGGTATTGTATTCAGGGTAGTTCGTCAGCCGGCGTGTCGAAAGAAGTCGTTCAGGATCTTGTGAACAAGGCAATGTCAGAACAAGCCGCATCCATTAAGGAAATGCTAGCAGAAGAAAGAAAGTTGAGAGAGGAGGAAAGGAAGAAAAAAGAAGCGCAAGATCGGAAGGAAAAAGAGGCGCAAGAGAAGCGACAACGGGAAGAGGAGAGAAGAAAGAGGAAGAATTCGAAGAAGGAGAAGGAGGAGGAGGAGGAGGAGGAGGAGGAGGAAAGCTCAGAAGAAGAGAACGAGAGAGTGAAGAAGAAGATGAAGAAGAATAACAAGAACAAGAAAAACTATGATGATAATGATAACAACAACAACAACATCAGCAACAACAACAGCAACAACAACAACAACAACAACAAAAATAGTAAGAGCGAGAGAGAAAGCTTGCTGGAGGATCTCATCGCGCGGATGGCAGCTGGCGCTCTGTCTGCTGGTAACTCACCTTCCACCCCCCAACGCGGCACCGGTCTCACCGCTCCCAGCTCACCTAACGCATGGGAGTTTGTTTTAGCATCGCTTGCGCTGACTCGGCGCTAACTTCAAATGCACGCACCAGGTAGTTTGCATAGCTTTCACTTTTCTCCTTCATCTGAAAGATGTTTGAATTTGTTTTGTGTTTTTTTTCTTTGTAGTAGTGTAGTATTAATCGTAATTTTTTGCACTGGCAGGTTTGTTATGGTCGAAAGCGTGATTAAGAACGTTTGTCGCGTGCAAGAGTTAAACAAACTTCTAATTTAGTTAGTATGATATTACGGAGTTAGATTTATTATTTTTTTTAGTAATTAAAGAAATTTTGTTGTAGAATCTATGTATTTTGCGTGGCGACATCGCACTTCTCTTCCTCCCCCGTTCCCCCCTCCCCCCTCCCCCCCCCCGGGGGGGAATTTATTGTAGGTAAAAGCAATGTTTATTATCATAATAAAGTAAAATGCTTAATGTAAACAAAGATAAACAAACTTAAAAGCAAATTCTGCATGTTGGGCATTGTTATCATCATAGATTCATAGTAGCCGGGACTATGAAAAAGGAGAAAGATTACAGTGTCGGACCGGTTCCTGCCCACCTCTGAAGATGAAGTTAAAGTGTATTACAATTAATAAAAACATGTTTTAATATTATTTTTATATGTTCTGCAATCAGTGAATTGATTTCCTTTCATTTCCACACGTTTTCAAAAAAGTCCATATACTTCATGGAAAATTTCGGAAAAAGGGATACCCCCAAGATTGTCGAATGTTTAGTTATATCGCAAGTTTCATACATGACGCAAAAGCACATGCATATTTCTGTCAACTTATTTTTGAGTTTGGAACTTGAACGTATCATCAAGTAAGTACAATCTCATTCTTGATTGATATGATCTGTGTTTTCATACAAGAATATTCTTTTTTTTTTTCCTGTTTGTGCAGCACGCTAAAGCAACTTCAATCTACTACTCAGACAAAGCAGTTCAACTTTCCTTGGAAATATTTTTAGCTAGGAACAAGGAAGTGCTACAGGAAAAAAAGAACTTAGGGTTAGTATTAGTGTTAGAATAGTTAGTGTTAGTGTTAGTGTTAGTGTTAGATTTTTAGTGGACACTATAAAGCAGAAGCGAGCTTAGAGAAATTTAACCTCCTCCCCCCCCCAGGCCAGTCTAACGGCCAAACACCTGATATGTCCTATTTGCTCTCGTGCTGCTGTCTAAAATCCTTGTAAATCGTGTTGTTTTACATCAAATTAAAGAAAAGTTCATGAATTAGTATTATTTTCAATAAATTTACACGTTTGGATATATGCCATCACTAACTGTTCACTAACGGCTTCATACATAGTTTGAATTCAAATTTGAATATTGACGCTTGAGCTTTTCAAACTTATCAGATAAACATATAAATAAAATATTTACCAAACAGCTTGTCTATCCAACTGTCCGGCTGAGTTCCATTACGAAACATATCGGTCATGATAGCTGAAATGATCGCAACAAAAGTAACCGTTAGGAAAGCTACTGGTTTGAATTCAAATTTTAATGTTGACACTTGAGCTTTTCAAACTTATTAGATAAACATTATAAAAAAATTACCAAATAGCATGTCCATCCGATACGTTTCAGCTGAGTTCCATTCCAAAACATATCAATCATTAGCTGAAATTACCACAAAAAAGTGACTGTTAGAAAAGCTACTGGTTTGAAACCAAATTTGAATATTGACGCTTGAGCTTTTCAAACTTTTTAGATACATGTATAAATGAAATATTTAGCAAATAGCATGCAGTGTCCATCCGACACGTTCCGGCTGAGTTCCATTCCAAAACATATCAATCATTATAGCTGAAGTGATCACAAAAAAGTGACAGTTAGGAAAGCTACTGATTTGAAATTCAAATTTGAATATTGACGCTTGAGCTTTTCAAACTTTTTAGATAAATATATAAATAAAATATTTAGCCTATGTTGTCGAGTGTGACGAAGTGTACTCGTCGCTTGACTGCGTCGGATCGTGTAACTCGTGTAGCGCCTCAGATCGAGGGTCTCGATCTCGTCGATTCTGTCGACTGATTTTAGTTTGTGCTTTTTCCAAGCACCTGGACACAGGTCTTAACCTTGTCGTCGTCATCCGTTCCGTGTAGTAGCCTGCACTCTTGTGCTTGCCGAGCAGACTATTTTTCCAAGTGACATTTTCTACTCGAGCCGCGGTTATTACACGGCTTCTTTGCTTTTGGTTTTGGTACCAAAGCTTTCGTCGCCTTGCGAGGTTTGGTAATGGCCGGCGGGATTTCTTGGCCCCTTTGCGTTTTGCCGCTTTGCCCGTCTTGCTGGATGGTGTCAAAGCTAGCGCTCGAAGATTAGGGGCTTTCGGCGGTGATGTCTTGCTTGGTAGGCTGTTGCCCTGTTCACACGTACGCCTGCCAAAGACGAGGTTGCCCTTCTGTAGACAAGACACAGCAAACCTTATGTAAAACTTTCCGACAATGCGTAAATAGAATGTGGGTAGGTAACTGGCGCGGTTGTTCCCTCCGTGAGTGTTGAACCCAGAACGTCTCCGAGTAACATAAGGTGAGGAAATCTCCAATGTTGTGCTGGCGGACAAATTGCGCCATAAGTACGCGGACACCTTAGCTTGGAAGGTCTCAAAACGAAATGTAACATTCGCTTGCCTCTCCAGCATGTGACCTACCAAGCCACCCGCCAAAGATGTTAGGGGTAGATTCCGCAGATTGTGCTGATTCAGACATTGAAAATGTGTTTTATTTAGTAAAAATAATATTGAATAAGCTGAATAACGTATTAAAATGATTTGCCAGTTGTTTTAAAGCTTCCTAGTTTGACTTTGTGATATCAATATGAAGCCTCCTACATATGTGAGAAAGGATACTTAGTCATTTATTAAATCTTAATATTGGTTTTTCTCATCCGTTTCAATAATGAATTTGATTACTAAATCTGCTTAATTGCATTATTACAAGCTGAATATTAAATAATATTCGACAAATTATTAATCACTTTCGACTTGAATTTAGTATCCGGCTGGTGGAGCTCGCCGGGGGGGGGGGGGTGGTAGATTGAAATGAGCTACAGTCACTTACAGAGCAGCTGCACGGCGAGCTAGTTTCTTCAACTCCCTTGCATACTTTCTAGATGTTTTCGCAAACCAATCTTCTTCTTCTTCTTCTTCTTCTTCTTCTTCTTCTTCTTCTTCTTCTTCTTCTTCTTCTTCTTCTTCTTCCGATTGCACTCGACCCCTACCTTTGCCCCGACCCCGACCCCGAGCTCTGGCCCGACCCCGACTGTCTTCTTCTTCTTCTTCTTCTTCTTCTTCTTCTTCTTCTTCTTCTTCTTCTTCTTCTTCTTCTTCTTCTTCTTCGTCCGATGACACTCTAACCCTACCCCTGCCCCGACCCCGACCCCGACCCCGAGCACGACCCCGAGCACTTGCCCGACCCTGACCTCTAGCAAGACTATCTCTACCACCCACTGCAGCCTTTCCTTTTTGTTCAATGCTGCAATCACATACTTGAAAGTGCCCCCATGCTGCACTCACAAATTCTGCACGTTTGAACTGCTTTCTATCAGTATTTCGAAAGGCTATGCCATGTGCTCGAAGATAGCTTACCAACTCCTTCACTAACACTCTCATCGCTCCAAAAGCTTTTTCATCTGACGCGACAGCAAGAAAGGATGCAACCCTTTCCCATGCTGGCATTGACCTACCATCAGCTGCCTCAAACGCTAAATCCTGTTCTAATCGCTGCTGTGCTGAGAGCATTCTACCTCCAACCCAAGCAGGATGTGTTGGCGGTTGGCTATCACTGAGGAAGTAAGTTCTAGGGTAGTTTAACCTTTCCTCCTCTGTCAGTTTGGAAAGACCGATCATCTTTGCCTTCCTGTCAGGTGGGACTGCAAAGGGGTCCGGTGGAAGATCTGCTAGCACTCTAACATTCACTGACCACTTCTGATCGTTTTTGTCAGTGCAGGAAATATGACCTGGATAACCAGGCTCGCCTCCCTCGCCGTAGCTTCCTGCAAAGCGCAAGCCTGCAACTGCGCCTGGGCGGCCTATAAAACATTTTCAGTTATGTATGACAATATAACAATAAACATTTACAACCTAGCATATGTTCTATCTGGTCCTTCTCCTCCTGTCCATAATAATTCTGCGCAAGCTTGCGAACATCCTTCAGAAGTTTTGGATCTGCAAACTTTACGGGAGGAAGTTTTTTGGGCAGCGTCCCTTCCGCTATTTAACAAAATAAAATAAAAGTTAGATTTTTCAACTAACAGGAGAGCAAAGTGAAAACCTGGAGCCCGGGTCATCATTTTAATCGGAGCTCCGTCTGGTCGGTCCCTTTCCCCGTGCCAATGCTCTTGCCCGTCTCCGAAAGTCTTTACCTTGGCCGTGGGGAGGCCGTTGTTGCCATCGCCTGGTACTCCAGCGTTGATTTGCCATGCCAGGGGACGATTCCAGTACTTCAAGTACTTGTTCATGCAATGATGGTGAAAAAAATTCACCCAGTCATAACTGGTGATCAGGATACAGACGACAATACGTTCTTTGTCTTTGGTGAACGCGCGAAGCAGCTTGAACAAAGCCTGAACGATGCTTGTGGTTTAAAAGGTAGTGCCTAACCCTCGTCTCATCGTGCGAAACTTCTGATCATCACCGGAAAACCCATGGTGTGGGAGATTTCGATGAGTCTGTCGTTGCAAAAACCATCCCGCCCAGATAATGAAGTTGATAAAGCCATACATACCCCAGCCAGTATTTTCGCCCCCTCCGTCAAACTCAATGAAGAGCTTCCATGCGGCCATAGTGTCAGTGCTCCACAGCCGACTCCGTAGCATGTGGTAAAGGATAGAGATTGTACTGTTCTGACTTTTTTCAATACCAGGGCCGTGAGTGTAGATGCAACTTTTCCTGGTTCTGTAACAACTGAACACCCCAAGGCCAAGACTAATAACGTAATTACCTTTAAAGTCAGTGGATTTGCGTCGACATGAAGGAACGAGCACAGGGGGTGTCCCGTCAAAAGAGCAAACAATCGATCGAAGGTCAAGAGGTGCTCCAGACTTCCGCTTAGTGGTTTGGAAACGATTTTCCCGATGGATTTTGTGATGAGTTTGGCTCCTCACCTTCCACTGTTGAAATTCAGCTTCATTTTTGAACCCCCGCTCTTGTTCCTTCATAAGCTGCTTGCATTGCGCTGCCAGCTCGGTGCAGATTTCATCCTTGGCGATGTCCTGGTCTATTATTCACAGGAAAAAAACATAATAATAATAATAATAATAATAATAATAATAATAATAATAATAATAATAATAATAATAATAATAATAATAATAATAATAATAATAATAATAATAGTGCTTCTCTGTCAATGGCTGATGCATTTCTGCACATGCGCCTCCATCGTCTCACCCGTGAGGGGAGTACGAAGAATTGACGATAAGCTCTAATGACACCCCCGCAAGGGCAGTTCCAACACTTCCAGACGGGCCGGTATGTTCAATGAAAATACTGGTCCAGAAATAGACCGGTATGTTCAATGAAAATACTGGTGGCACCGACGGGAATCGAACTGGCGACAGGGCCCAGATGGTAGAACTTGACCACTGGGCTATCACGGTGTCCATAATAATAATAATAATAATGATAGTAATGTACACAAAAGAACTTATGCTTAATGCAAAAGATGTTTAGAGCAAGCTCTTTACTGCTACCTCGGATAGGCTCTATATTTTTAAAGTCTCTGCGCCAGACTTTATTCACTTTCGTGGGGCCGGGAGGCTCTTTGACATTCAGCCTTTGCTTGCAGTTGGCCGGCGCAGATGCTAGCACATCTTGACATCCTTTCGTCCAGTTTGCTACGATGTAGCTGTACACTTCGCTGGTTTCGGTAATGTCTTGAAGCTTCCAAGTTCCGTCTTCTTCAACATCGATCCCCATTTGTAACCACTTTCTGCATAGCAGAACGTGAATGACATCTTCAGTAAGTGGTTCCGGCGGTACAACCCTTACATCTATCTTAGTGCGGTTGCGCATAAGCTTTAAAGCTTTTGTCATAACTCTATCACCGACTCCATGAATGCGCTGCCACATAGTTCTGCATACTTTTTCCGTTTGGTAGACATACTGCATGTTACCGGCCGGATCTTTCATTGTCTCCAACTTTATCGCTAGGGAATTTTTGAACTCTTTCAAAGAAAGTGCACAAGATTGGGTGCGTTCCCTTATAACATCGCGTGGGTCGACCCAACGATAGCATTGCCATTCTCGACAACAGCTTGACCTCACCTCCTCCTCAAGCTCATTGTATGGCATGCCAAGCCACTTCTCCAGACATTGAGGTCGAACATGCTTGACAGGGCCTTGCTTGCGCTTCTTGAACGTGTATGACCTATTGGCTTTCTTAGGCCTGATGGCTACATGAGCAGTAAGTCCTAAGGTCTTATAGAGAGCTTGTGTGCTTGAGCGAATCTCATCGGTATTCGGCTGCTTACTACTACTACTAGCTTCTGTAATCAAAGCCCCAGGTGTCCAGAAGCCAGTCGATTCCGCTGACTCAGAGAAGGGCAGCACCATGCTAGACGAACATGCCGTAGATGTACACTACATTGCAAACAATGTACAAACAACATGGAGAAGTATTAAGGTTTGGTTGACAAATTATATGAAGCTAACCTTGATAGGAGAGCCAGTAGGTGATGGGTCTTTCGTAGATGATAACTGCATTTCAAACGGTTTACAAACAACGCATATAGATGCTTGTTAGACAAAGTGCAGGCAGCTGACCTTGACAGGAGAACGGGTGAATGAATCATCCTCTTCTGCACTGCTCGAAGCGGCGTCACCACTTTCTTCTTCCTCACCTCGATCCTTCATAGTAATAGCAATGAATCACCACATACAACACACTTTAATTTAGTATTAAGCAACAAGAAAACATTCGAATGCATACCTGAGGAGTGGCTGCACAAACACGAACACGCTTTATTGAGTCATTCTGAGCTTTAACTGAAGAGAGACCAGCCGCGAACTCATTCAAAAGCTTGCGTTTTGCATTTATGCTTGAGGAAGTTGAGGGAATTCGTGGAGGATCCGCTCTTACAGCCCTCGACCCGAAAGATGCTAGAAGCGCGTGTTTTTTTTCCAAAGACATTGGTTGTGACCTTGGTGGCAGTGGCTCAAGAAATTCAGGAACGATAAAAAAAATTTATAGTTCCTATCATTCTCAACATAGAAAACAGGGATTTTCTTGTTTGCCTTTGCTGCCTCTCTCATCCAAGAAGGATGTGCCTTGCAAGCCTCGGCTTTTGGATTTGACTCCAACGTTGAGTAGTTGAGAAGAATTTGCTCACCTCGAGACACACCCTTGGACATTGTCACGACTTGCTCACCCTTCGACACTTTGCAGTTTGGGCTCTCACTGCAGCCAGGAAAGTGACTACTGTTAATAAGATGCATTGCATTTCTGCTTTCTTGATGAATGGAGTCAATGGATTGCATTCCTATTTCAATGCCCTTATATGTTCGCATCCTAAAGTGCTGAGCAAATGGATTATCACTGATGTCCTCTGAAGGCATTTTAGCACCTCCTGGTTGCAGAAGCCCCAGCTTAAACCCTTTTGGCAAATCGTCATCAGCAAATAACCCACATCTACCTGCCTTGCCGGATCCTGAAAGCCAAGCAATAGACACTGGCGCTCTCCTCGCAGTCGCGAGGCTCATTTGACGTTGCTCCCACGCCACATGGCAAGAAAAGACTCAAAACAAGCTCCAAACTACACAAAAGATATGATAGTTATTCACATTTTATATTGTTTTTCTTGCTTCTAAAAGGCAAACAACACCAATGAATCACCGTCATCAATTCGACAAAAACAACTGCAACAACAACGACAACAACGACAACAACGGCAACAACGACAACAACGACAACGTAGGTAGATTTGAAGGGAAAAAAAAACAAAGAGAGAAAGAAAGAGAGAGAGAGAGAGAGAGAAAGAGAGAGAGAGAAAGAAAGGGAGAGAGAGAGAGAGAAAGAAAGGGAGAGAGAAAAAGAAAGGGAGAGAGAAAGGGAGAGAGAGAGAGAGAGAGAGAGAGAGAGAGAGAGAGAGGGAGAAAGAAAATATACATACGGATATGCATACATAAATACATACATACATACATACATACATACTTGCATACATACATACATATTACATACATACATACATGAATGACCATTTATTGCAGAAAACAAGAGCATGAAGACAGCCAAAACAATGTTGACATAGAGAAAACGTAGAAAAAATTAAGTTAACAAATTTTCTTCGGTTGATTTTGTTTTATATACTTTGACACCGATGTTGTAATTAAGTTTCCCGCTCTTTCTAGTGTGTGGAAGGAGCGGGAAAGCTATTTAGACAAGTATACACGAAGAGAGCGAGCTGGAAATCATCGGCAAATTTTTGTCGGTACGGAAAATTTAGAAACGAAATATTCGACTTCTTACTATAAAAATACGTCTAAAATATATTTCGAAGCTCTAAATAAGCAGTCAGTGTCAGTATTTTTAAAGATCTTGCATTTATTGCAGAAAACAAGAACATAAAGACAGCCAAAACATGTTGACATAGAGGAAACGTGGAAAAAATTAAGTTGACAAATTTTCTTCGGTTGATTTTGTTTTATATACCTTTACACTGATGGTGTAATTAAGTTTCCCGCTCCTTCTAGTGTGTGGAAGGAGCGGGAAAGCTATTTAGACAAGTATACATGAAGAGAGCGAGCTGGAAATCATCGGCAAATTTTTGTCGGTACGGAAAATTTAGAAACGAAAATTCCGCCTCCTGGCTTCTAGTGAATACATTTCCTTACAATAATTTACACATGCACTCAACACACATGTAGACATATTATGCAGCAATAAAAAGCAAAGCAACATGATAAAAGAATGAAGTGGAAACAAAAAATCATTTTCCGACTGCAGATTTTTTTTTGTTTGGTATGCCTCTGGTACTTGAGGAAATAAAATATTTCTTTCTTTCCCGCTCCTTCCACAGACAGGAAAGAGCGGGAAAGAAGGTTTGAGGCTAGCAACGAGACTGGGAAATGCAAAAACAACAAAAGAAAATATGTAACAACAGCTCTTTTCCGCCCATGATTTTTTCAGAGGCAAAAAGGTCGACTACTGCCTTTTTCAGGGTCTGCAGTCGAACGTCTGCACTTGAAAAGTGCGGGTAGATTTGTATACAGCTGTATACATTAGATTGAAAGAAAAGAGCTCAGCGATGCCTGTAAAGGCCAGGACATTGCAAGCAATTGCCAGAAACCGTAAGGGGGCTCTAAAAATTTGGATAAACGGCCAGACGGAGCCTGAGGATTTCGAAGATGTGATAATTTCAGATGAAGTGCGGAGGAAATATGATGGCTTAGGTCTCGAGCAGCTGGAGAGGGTGGTAGTTGAGACCAAGAGGAATTGGACAGCACAGGGGTTCTTGGAAAATGCAAAGAGTTGGGATGATGGACTAAAAGGCGAGGTAGTACGTTTGAAAAGAGATCGCAAGAAGACAGACTTCTACACAAACGAAAATAATAGTAGCGGGAATAAAAAGAAGAAACAAAAGAAGGAAGAAGAAGAAGAAAAGACAGGAGAAGGGAAGGAGAATGAGAAGGAGAAGGAGCCAGGAAAGAAGAAGAAGCGAAAGGAGAAGGAGAAGGAGAAGGAGAAGAAGGAGAAGGAGCCAGAAAAGAAGACGGGAAAGAAGAAGGAGAAGGAGAAGCCAGTAAAGAAGAAGGGAAAGAAGAAGGAGAAGGACAAGGAGAAGAATGACAAGGACAAGGAGAAGGACAAGGAGAAGGACAAGGAGAAGAATAATGACAAGGACACGGAGAAGGACAAGGAGGAGGACAAGGAGAAGGACAAGGAGAAGGACAAGGAGAAGGACAAGGAGAAGGACAAGGAGAAGGACAAGGAGAAGGACAAGGAGGAGGACAAGGAGGAGAAGAAGAAGAATAAGAATGAGAAGGGAAAGAAGGAGAAGGGGAAGAAGAAGGATGAGGAGGATGACGAGGAGGACGAGGAGGAGGAGGACGAGGAGGACGAGGAGGAGGAGAAGGTGACGAAGGACAAGGACAAGGAAAAGGAGGAGGAGAAGAAGACGACGACGACGAAGAAGAAGAAGAAGAAAGAGAAGAAGAATAAGAAGGGAAAGAAGAAGGAGAAGGGGAAGGAAGAGGAGGATGACGAGGAGAACGAGGAGGAGAAGGACGAGGAGGAGGACGAGGAGGAGGACGAGGAGGTGACGAAGGACAAGGACAAGGACAAGGAGGAGGAGGAGAAAGGAAAGCAGAAGGAGGAGGAGAAGGACAAGACAAGGAGAAGGACAAGGACAAGGACAAGGGCAATGAGAGAGTAAACAAAACAGGAGTCCCAGAAGTCCCAGAAGGAAAATTTCGTATTTACGAAATCCCGGGTTGGTTTGAATACATATTCGAGAACGAGGAGGACCAGAAAGCACACACGGACTCCAAAGGCCGCAAGTTCCAAGACGGGTTCGTTCTTCTTTCTTTTTTATGTTAAATTATAATAAATTAATATGTAAGTGTAGAAATTTCTTTCTTTTGTTTTCATTTCTTTCTTTTCTTTCTTTTCTTTCTTTTCTTTTCTTTCTTTTCTTTCTTTTCTTTCTTTTCTTTCTTTTCTTTCTTTCTTTTCTTTCTTTCTTTTCTTGTCTGTTGTTTCTTTCTTTTCTTTCTTTTCTTTCTTTTCTTTTAATTTCTTTTTTTTTCTTTTTCTTTTTCTTTTTTCTTTTTTCCTTTTCTTTCTTTTCTTTCTTTTTTTATTTCTTTTCTTTCTTTTCTTTCTTTCTTTTCTTTCTTTTCTTTTCTTTCTTTTCTTTTTTTCCTTTCTTTTCCTTATTTTCTTTATTTCGTTTTCTTTATTTTCTATCTTCAAATTGTTTCTTTTCTTTTCTTTTCTTTTCTTTCCTTTTCTTTCCTTTCTTTTTTTCTTTTTTTTCTTCTCTTTTTTCGTCTCTTTTTTCTTTTTTTTTCTTCTCTTTTTTCTTCTCTTTTTTCTTCTTTTCTTCTTTCTTTTTTCTTTTTGTTTCTTTTCTTTCTTTTCTTTTTTTTCTTTTCTTTTCTTTTCTTTATTTAACTTTTCTTAAAATTTTGTTTCTTTTCTTTTTTTTCTTTTTTTTTTCTTTTTTTTCCTTTCTTTCCCTTCTTTCTTTTCTTTCTTTTCTTTCTTTTTCGTTATCTTCTTTCTTTTCTTTCTTTTCTTAATATTTGATGTCGGACTGAGAGCCTTCCACAGTGCCCCCCCCCCCCCCCCCGCCCACAAGCACTTGTTTGTTCGTGCTTATTGCTAAGGTTGTTCATGACATGGACAACAGACGATGCTAAGGTACATTAATTACATTAATATTGTTGTCCCGGTCACCACTGGGTCAGAACATGGTGTTTGGGTAATTAAAGGTGCGCGAGGGGGTATACATCACCGACGTCAGGCTGACCACAAGAGCAGGCTTGATATTGGCCCCCCAAAGGCAGATTGAGACTCGCGAAAACGATGTGTGGCCTGCGCCTGGGTTTTGATTGATTTTTTTTCTTAAAAAAACAACAATAATTTGCTATAGGATGATCCTTGAGTTTCCAGTGGGCTGGAAGAAAAGAAAACCCGAAGCTAATGAAAATGGTACGAATGTTTTGTCATTTTCACCCATGATTGGTTGTTATTGCAGGTGTCGGAACGAAGAAGTGGATCGCAGTGTTGCGGGGAATGGATGCTGATTTGGACTGCAAGACCGACACTGAGTTTCTTCAACTCATGTGCCCAAAATTGTTGAATCTTGCTCATAGCTTGTGTCACCCCCCTCACAAGCGGAACTATATTGAAGACGTGTTGACCTTTTTCCTTCCATATGTTGGGGATCCTACGAATCCCCCCCACCCCATTCTTCGAAGATACAGATGGAAGGCTTTGCTAGTTAAGGAGTTGGCAGGCAAGGCTAAGGTATGCAATTATTGCGCAAAGGGCTTTAGCTTTATTTATTGCTGCTTTTTTAGCTCTTCATTTTTATGGTGTGATAGAGGAACAGAGCAGCAGTAGAGCAAGGCTACAAACCTTTGCGATTTTCTGATCGCCGGACCAAAATGCCAAGGAAATTTGCACCAGATTCTTTGCGTCAACACTGTTCTATGTAACACAGTTCTCTTATGAATTTTATTGTTTGATACTAGGTAGCAGTGACACTGCGCCTGAACCAAAGGATGAGGAGGGTGAAACTAGTGAAGATGAGGTTATAGTCGAGGAGAATACAAAAAAGAAGAAAAATTTGAAGGTAAAGCAGAAGGTGAAGCAGAAGAAGGTGAAAAAGGGCAGGAAGGAGCAGCCCTCCACGCCTCCGGACGAGGAATCGGAAGCCGAGGAGAAACTTGAGCAAGCCAACCAGGTCTGTTCTCACTCTGCAGCTGTTATGTTGTTGTCTAATTAATGATACATATGTAGTAGTACTAGTGGTGTCTCCGAAGCCTCTTTGCAAGCGATTTTGAAGGAGGCAATGAAAGAACATAGTAGCAAAATGAATGAGAACATGGAGAAGCTTTTGAAACAGTATGAAAAGAAAGAAGCAGGGAAGGAAGGTAAAGGAAAGAACAATGGAGAAACAGAGAAGGATAAGGAGACGCAAGGCTCTGAGGAAGAAAAAGGCAAAGAAAAGAAGAAAAAGAAGAAAAAGAAGAAGAAAAAGAAGAAGAAAGACAGCTCCAGTGACTCAGACAGTGACGATAGCACTAGTACTAGTGATAGCTCTAGTAGTAGTGAGTCAGAGGAAGAAGAACAGACGAAGAAAGAGAAGAAGAAAAAGAAGAAGAAGAAGAAGAAGAAGAAGAAGAAGAAGAAGAAGAAGAAGAAGAAGAAGAAGAAGAAGAAGAAAGAGAAGAGAGCTGCACAGCAGGCTATGCAAAACACAGCCACTCGCGGTATCTATCAATTCCCACCCAACAGCTCACCCGGCTATAATTATTATGATTTTGCACTTGCGGCTATGGCACTCAAAAATCAGTAAGTTGAGCGTTGAAGTTTCTCAAAAATACTAAAAATTAGATTTATTTGAAAAATAAAAAGAATGTATTGTGTGATTAAAATGTATTCTCTTTTTTACTCCTCCCGGTGCCTTCCCCCCCCCCCACCCCCCCCCCCCCCCTCACAGCAGGTGTCTGGATCAGTCAATGTATTGACACAATTTAGCTTTAATATAACTGGCAAATCATTTTTAATACGTTATTCAGCTTATTCAAGATTATTTTTACTAAATAAAACACATTTTCAATGTCTGAATCAAAAAGTGCAAAATCACCTGTAGGACAATTTCGGAAAAATTGATACCCCACATTTGGCCGAATCACTTGTTCTACCTCAAAACCCCACCCATAACAATTTGGTATCCGCTGGGTCCACGGGCTATCAACCGGCATAGCGGAGTTTAAGATCTTCGACAGGCGCCCAACGACCCTCCTCCCCAGCATCATCCACCAAATGGTGTTGAGTTGCCCAATAGCATCACAGTTAACGCCGTAAGGCCATTGGGCTGAATAATAATAATAATAATAATAATAATAATAATAATAATAATAATAATAATAATAATAATAATAATAATAATAATAATAATAATAATAATAATAATAATAATTGTATTGTATTGATCTGTCATGGCTGAGTCCAAGGACCATGCGCCTCCATCCATCGACACAGTGAATGTTGGGGAGGGAACAGTGACTCTAACCATCCCTGAATAGCTACCCGCTCGGGGTGTCGGGTACCATGCAGGGAATCAACTGCAAATGATTTATGTTTCCTATGAGAGAGTTCCACAAGTATTGGTATAAGTCGAATGGAGGTACTCAAGGGGGGTAGCCGACGTTTCATGGGGTCTGCCAGCGCATGAGGACGTTTTGCGGTAAGTCTCTGGAACGCCTCAAAATCCGTCACCACCCCTAGATCTCGGAATGTATATATCCCTTTGACCCCACGTGGTGTATGTCTTATAAAACAAAACAACAACATAGCCTCGGAACCAGTGGGAAGACCTCCTCTTCCCGTGGGGTGCCATACTGTGCACCCCATAATAATAATAATAATAATAATAATAATAATAATAATAATAATAATAATAATAATAATAATAATAATAATAATAGTGCTTCTCTGTCAATGGCTGATGCAAATCTGCACCTCCATCGTCTCACCCGTGAGGGGAGTACGAAGAATTGACGATAGGCTCTAATGACACCCCCGCACGGGCAGTTCCAACATTTCCAGACGGACCGGTATGTTCAATGAAAATACTGGTGGCACCGACGGGAATCGAACTGGCGACAGGGCCCAGATGGTAGAACTTGACCACTGGGCTATCACGGTGTCCAAATAATAATAATAATAATAATAATAATAATAATAATATATATAATAATAATAATAATAGTAATAATAATAATAATATAATAGTAATAATAATAATAATAATAATAATTATAATAATAATAATAATAAAGTAGAAGGATGCGTAAAAATACCTCAAGAAATATGTCGCAGATTTCAGCAAGCTTTCCAATCAATAGGCGAGCAAAAACTGGAACTGATTGTAATGATTGAAGAGGTCGGAGAAGGCTTGGGCAAGCAGTGCGAAAGAAGTGAGATTGTTTCTGGATCAATTTGCTTCCCTTCACTCAAAGATAGTAAAAAAGGACTAGCTCTCTTTGGATCTTTGATAAAACCCAAGGGAATCGATGTTGGTGCACAAGCATTCCGGATGAAAGATCCCCAGTGTGGATTGTTGCAACGAGGAAAAGCTGCGTCAGATGCGTCCTCCAGTGATGTGAGGTTATCTAAAATTGGAAGCCATATTGTGCTGTAAGATTGATTTTCAGCCAGCTTTTGCTTCAGAGAATCATAGTCTTCATTGCTGAAGCTAGCGAGAGAAGTGCGTTCCTTAGGTGCGTTAGCCCAAGCTAAGATGAGATTTCTTATCGATTTCTCTGGAATGAGCACTCTTTCTTTCCAAAAGCTACATCTCTCTCTTTCTATTACAGGTCCTTCTATACGAGGGAGAAACATTTCTCGCTGCAATTTTCACTGTGTAGCAAGCGTAGTAGCATCTATGACTACAACAGGACACTCATCAAGTGAACCACAGTGGGGACATGAAAAAGCATCGATGAAATTGATATCAAGCGATTCCATGGCAGCAAAAAGTAATTCAATCAACACTCTACGAGAAGGAAAAACAGTGCAAAGAGATTTGATCTCATCTTCTTGGTTCAAGATAGTTGCACGCGCAGATGCATTTAGAAACTTTTTGTGCATGTTGTCATAAAAAGCAGACATGGTTTCGCCCGATCTGTGGAATTGGAGCAAGTAGTCGTGCACTGATTCCATAGTGATTGCTGTGTTTTCGTATCTGACGATAGCTAACTCCGCGCCAGACCACTGATTAAGTAGTTGACACTGCTCATTAGTGCATGCAAACGAATTAGTAAGCACATTGAAACAATATGCAACATCAGCACCTTGTTGCAAGATGCAACAAACCAAATCTGGAGTTGACTGTAAAGTCAAG
This sequence comes from Paulinella micropora, assembly GCA_019918135.1. Taxonomy (NCBI): domain Eukaryota; phylum Cercozoa; class Imbricatea; order Euglyphida; family Paulinellidae; genus Paulinella; species Paulinella micropora. The sequence goes on along the minus strand of WBZZ01002391.1, from coordinate 1,437 downwards.
TGATGGTTGCAACGCATGCATAGATCTGCGCGAAAAGAGGCAGCATGATCTTGAATAGATTCAATTGCTGCGCTGAGAGAACTGTTTCTCCTCAAATCTGCAGCACACACTTGTTGTGAAGTTTGCTTGTGAACATCAAAATGCCACTTCGGAACTTCAGAATTCGCATGCATGTGATTTGATTGATGAGATTGTGGTTCTGATATTTGCAATACAGCATCCGACTCTAGGTCTGCAGCTGCCTGAATATCAATAACAAACAGTTTTTCAATCTCAATCAAGTCACTGTACCAACTTTCTGAGAAGAAAGATTCTTTGTGTGAGCAGCTATTTCTGCCTGCTCGTTGCTTGCATGTTACGCATTTCCATGCGATTCCATCCGCAGTCTCAGTAAGAGCTGCTTGCAAAACATACCTAGTTTCAGGAGTCGATGGCTTGTTTCCAACGACATTGACTGAAACATAGTTCCAGTATTCAGTGCTAGCTAGCGGTTGAAAAGGCAGCATAGATGAACGGTTTTTAGCAACATCGTCAGGACAAGTGATTAGATATTCTTCTAGTGTAAGCATTTGCATGAACGTTTGATAATGAATACACATTTTTTCAGAGGGACTTAGTAAAATAGAAACGCGTGATTTTTCAAAAAGCGACCAATCTTTCTCCCACAAGTTGTATTCTTTCGCTTCGCGCCCACGCATGCCTATTATTTGCTGCTCACAAGAGCAACTACCCGTTAAAAGCTTCCTATCCTTGCAGTCAATGACCCTGACTTCGACATGAACAAATGTGTCGCGTGAAAGTAAACAATTCAATCGTGTTTTGATAAAGTCTGGGAACACGACCGCTTGTGTATTTTCACCAAAAACAACAAATGTTACTGGTTGTTCCAGGCTGCCTGAATCCAAAACATGTTTCAGTAGCTGTAGATAGCTGCTTATTTCAGACTGTGATTTGAAAAAAAGTCTGTTTTTGATTCTGGTACAGTTGGGGAGCCAGTAATATTGGCTGTGTTTTCTTCGTCTGAATGTTGTTCGACACTCTCAGGTGCAAGCGATTCTTCTTGATCTACAACAACAACATTAACAACAACAACAACAACAACAACAACAACAACAACAACAACAACAACAACAACAAGGCAAGCAATATATTAATCAGAATAATAAACAATAATAATCATCATCACGTAACAACAACAACAACAACAACAACAACAACAACAACAACAACATCAGCAACACAACCATGTAGTAACACAGACACCTAATCATGCACAACATAATCAGTACCTGGTACATCATCTAACCTAGGCCTCTTAAGCTTGGTAGATGATCTTTTTGCGATCATATCACGGTGTTTTTTACAAAGAGTTTCTGGTTCTCGTTTGCACTGCACAAAATATTATATATTCAGTATGTATTTATAATTAGGAGTAAT